>JBCNJP010010190.1:0-23756 GCA_039602395.1 Deinandra increscens subsp. villosa | reverse complement strand
CAACCCGTAGTCGAAGCCAACCTCGAGATCTCGTCCTCCAATACAGGTTGTTACAAGACCATTACATCCTTTCCATTGATCGAACGACAACATAAGTTGCCATGTCATCTGGAGCATTCATATATACGGGAGGCGCTCGATCAAAAAGAAGTTGAAGCAATTTACGGTTAGTGTTTAATTTTGCTTCGTTTGTGGTTTATTTAGTCCAAGATGTTCAAAAATTACAGTATTATATATTTTTTTCGATCGCAGCTGGTTTCCCAAAATTATTTTCCATCAAATTGCATCATGATGGCTTGTTTAAAGAATATCCAGGCCGTGTATATGCAAAGGGTTCAAGTGATTTTGTTGATTTTGTGGACATTGATAAGTTCTCAGTGCACGAACTAGATATTATTTTGAATAGATTGGGCCACATGAAGGATGATGTAAGGTACTACCACTAGCTACTTAGTTCCAAATAAGAATTTAGATGATGGGCTTAGAGCTTTAGGAACTGATTCATAGGTAAGGGCGTGTGCAACGTATGTATTTGATAATAAGTTAATGAATGTGTACGTTCAACATGACATTACCACTTTTCCAAGTTCTCATAAGTTAATGATTTTGTTGAATTTAGATGATGGGCATAGAGCTTTAGGACATTTTCTGTCTTATCATATTATTGATTTTGTATACACAATAAACACTTTAACCTTAAAATGTTATTATAGGATGATTCCGGAGGCTATCTTAGTCCTACAATATCTAGCAAAACCTACAAGATCAACTTCTATTTCTTTTATATCATTCACTATGCCGCAAAAATGGAGTCAAGATATGGATATGATGAGTGACGTATACCATCAAAGTATGGATAAACCATGTAATATTTGATGGCATAATATCCATGCATTCAAGGTGTACATAACAAAGCTTACAAAATTGAAAGCATGGGAACAACACATGCACATTCATCCAACTTGATTTACTTTTGTGCATTTGTTCCTTTAGTATAATTTTATGAGCATTCTTGTACAATTAGTCATATATAATGATCAACCCTTATTATATTACAACTAAAAAGTCTTAATTAGGTAAATCATTGATCGATCATATAACAGAATTATATGATCACAAATGAAGCTAGTTATCATTACATAGAAATAATTTCATATACTTAACTCGAAATAAATCCAGTTAGAAGTCGGCCATATTTGTAATTAAAACCTTATATGACGGATTGTAGTTAGTTTAAGATAATAAACAAGAGTTAGCATATAAGGGTAAATTGATTATTTTGATATCGGGTATGTGTAAATTCCAGTGCTGGTTATTGAAAAAATAAAATTGTGACAAATCCTAAAAATATGGATGATTCATAAAATTAAGAGTAAATTAGATAAAAACAAAAAAATTTACCCAAATTTCATATTAGATCATTTAATTTAACTAAAGTAGTTATATCAGACATCATTTATGTTTTATACTTGTTTAAGAAAAGATTCTTTGTCACTAAAAGAGTTATATTTATCAGCTAAGTTAGGGTTATTTCTGTTTTGCATATCTTGTTTCAATATTTTTAACGAAGCTGTGTTAGAAGGGTTATTTTTTACTGAAAAAATGAATTTAAATAATCTCAACTATTGCTCTTGGCCGACAATAATCCCACCAATGTTTATGTAATACAACAGTCTTATCTTTATACATTTTTGTAATAATCCTTCCGTCCATCTCACTAACCATTGTTATTATATGCTGACGTGGAATATACAAAAAAAATTGAATTTATATAATATGAACTATTGCCTATTGATCAGATAGTAATCTCAAACTATTATCTATTAATTGACAATAAATATAGTTAGATTGTCAATAACAATAAATTTAGTTGAGTTTATTCCCGACACCAATGCCAATGATCAATAATTAAAATTATTTAAATACAATTTTCATTTACCATATATATACCCAAACAAGGAGAAATATGATTTTGTCTTATGTCTATTTATTTATTTATTTAAAGGGGTTTTCTAACATGTGCCCTAAGGGCACACATAAGATACAATAAATGCATCTCGAAAATTACAAAATACATTTTCAAGAAGAATATTCATACATTTCTCATTTTTCAAGATGAATGTTGATATCTTTTT
This sequence comes from Deinandra increscens subsp. villosa, assembly GCA_039602395.1. Lineage (NCBI taxonomy): Eukaryota > Viridiplantae > Streptophyta > Magnoliopsida > Asterales > Asteraceae > Deinandra > Deinandra increscens. The sequence goes on along the minus strand of JBCNJP010010190.1, from coordinate 21,621 downwards.
TAATTTTCAAAAAGAATCTTGGTGTCTTTTTCAATTTTCTAGGTGTATTTATTGCATCTTATGTGTGCCCTTAGGGCACATATTAGAAAAACCCTTATTTAAATTAATTGTCATTTTTTGAACGGCAAATTATGATTTTGTCTTACGTCTATTAAGTTATACACTTAATGAATCATGTGGTTTTGCCTCTATTTACTTGTCCCATAATGGCTCAATTTTGACTCATTTAATTTATATTTCCAGGCGTGATGGTTTAGTGTTATTTGTTATTGTGAGATACTAATTTGTCTTTTAAAACACCATTTGAGAACCGGATAAGTGTCATATTTCTTTGTAATTTATGAGTAGACTACAATAAATCATACATAGATTCTTCTTACAAAAAAAAAAAGCTATATTTATTTAGTGGTATGTATGTATCTAATATATATATTTTCACGATTAAACTTTTTTTTTTTTTTGAACAGCAGGCACTTTATTAAACCCAGGAAAAAAAACAAGGACAAGGCATCCAGCAAGAAGCTGGACCCACAGGAAAAGAAAACGATTACATAAACCCCAAAAAAGAAAAACCCCACTAAACAAGCCTACACCCTTCCTTGACTTCAAAATTTGATCTGCAGTTTAACCACAGACAAACATAGCTTTTAATCTCCTTTATTATCGCAGCCACAACAGGGGATTTCTGATTGAAAACAACTTCATTCCGCGTCTTCCAGATTGTCCAGCAGGAGATGTAGATCACAGCCTGAATTGCCGATTTTTTCCTCTGCTCCACCCTAACCGTACGGTGAAAGTCCAGGAGGTCAATGACAGAAAAGGCGAAAATTTGGGGAATACAACACCACTCCGAAATAATGCTCCAAACCATCGACGCAATTTCACACGAAATGAGGAGATGATCCACGGATTCAGCCCCGTTTCTGCACATCGGACACAACCCCATTCCCACCATCACGTTTCTCCTCCTTAACCCGTCATAGGTAGCGATTCTCCCAAGGTGAGCTCTCCAAACGAAAATATTAACTTTAAGGGGCACCGACTTGTTCCAATCCAAAATGAAACTAGGAGCTGCCAACTTACTGTGAATAAGCCTTTTCAACCCCGTAACCGAGAGCGAAACTGTCGACTCAGCGCACAGCTCAATCAGGTTCAAATTGAGCTTCGAGAAAGGACCGTTTATGCGAGCAAGGTTGCTCCACACACCCGACGACGAAGTCCTGCAAGGGATAGGCATCGCTCCCCTAGGTTGCCCGTGCAACTCCGATATCACTTTTCTCCAAAGGTTGTCCGGCTCAAGGCTGAAACGCCACCACCATTTCGCAAGGAGGCAAAGGTTAATATCAGCCAACTTTTCCAGCCCCAGACCCCCCAACTCTTTAGGTGTCGTAACCTTGTCCCAGCTGACCCAATTAATCTTATTTTTTTCTTTTGAACCACCCCAAAAAAAATTCCTGCGAAGACCTTCCAAATGCTCTAACACCTTCACCGGAGCTTTAAAAAGGGAAAAATAGTACGAAGGGATGCTTTCAAGAACCGACTTCAAGAGCGTGAACCTTCCCCCTATTGATAATGATTCGGCTTTCCACCCCGACAAGCGCTTCTCAAAGACATTAATAACCGGGTTCCACGAGCTTATTCTGTTCATATTGGCACCAATTGGAATACCAAGATGAACAAAAGGAAGAGACCCCTTCCCACACCTGAGAGAAAACGCAGCTTCCTGGGTCTCACTCTCACCAACATTGATCCCGAAAAGAGTACATTTTGCCAAATTAACCTTCAGCCCAGAAGCAATTTGGAAGCATCGCAACAGCCTTTTTATGTTGAGAACATTTTCCGGACACCACTCACCAATCAGGAGAGCGTCATCAGCGAAAAGAACATGCGAGACCTGAAAACCCGATGAGGAAAAGTTAATGCCTTTAAACACTCCAGAAACAACAGCCCTGTTCATGATTAACTGGAAGCCTTCCATAATAATTAAAAACAGGAAAGGGGCCAGGGGGTCCCCCTGCCTCAAACCCCTAAAACAGTTAAACTCTTTTGACGGGGAACCGTTGATAAGGACAGACGCTCTTGTTGCCTTGAGCAGCCCTTGAACCCAACTTCTCCAGCGATCCGGGAAACCCATATGAGAAAGAGTCGAGTCCAAAAAACCCCAGTTTACCGAATCGTAAGCCTTTTGGAAATCGATTTTGAACAACATTCCTTTCCTTTTAGTTTTCTTTAACCATGAAACCACTTCGTTCACCACAAGCGGACCATCCAAAATGTTCCTACCCGACACGAAAGCCATTTGATTCTCCGACACAACTCCCCCGATGACTTTTTTCATCCTATTAGCAAGCACTTTGGAGATAACCTTTGAAATGCACCCCACAAGACTTATCGGCCGGAAATCAGCAAAAGATTGGGGATCGGGCGATTTTGGTATAAGGTGGATAAAAGAGGAACCACACCCCGAACTTATTTTGCCATCCTCATAAAAGCAGTTAAGGACTTCCACAAAATCTTGCTCCAAGAAACTCCAAAAATGTTTTAAAAATGCGAAATTAAAACCATCGGGCCCCGGAGTTTTGTTACTCCCACACGACCACACCGCATCTTTTAACTCCTCTCTTGAAAAAGGCATCACCAGCGTAGCCGCATTCACCTCGGACAACCTGTTAATGCCTTCAAGGTTCAATGAAGGTCTGGATCGCAACGGTTCCTTGAAATGCTCTTTGAAAAAGCGCCAAGCATGGAATTTTAAGTCCGCGGGTTTAAAAACCCACCTGCCATTCACGAACAAACCGTTGATTCTATTGTTAGCTATATTGGATTTGATTATACCGTGGAAGAAAGAAGTGTTTTCGTCTCCGTCTAACGCCCAACGCACACGAGATTTTTGTTTAAGATCCGCCAAACTTCTCTTATAGATCTTCATAGCCTCGTTCTTTTTCTCGACCCACTGATCCATCTCCAATTGGGTGAGCAGCCTAGATTCAGCCTCCTGGTCAAAAAAAGCACAATCCTCCAATAACTTTTTAAGCTCCTCCTCCTCCTTCAACCTCACCCCACGTTGCCATTCTTTGACTGCATTCTTAATAACTCTTAGTTTGGAAGCCAACCGAAGATCACAATGCTCCCCCCCACTTCTTGATTGGCGGCATCCGCCACAATCCCTTCCAACTCCGGATGAGCCAACCAACCCGAGAAAAACCGAAAGGGGGTCGGCCCAAAATCCAAAACAGCAGTACGCAGAGATAAGGGGCAGTGATCGGACAGAAAGCGTGGCAGGGCAGTTAGCGAGGCATCCGGCCAACGCCGCATAAAGTTTATACAAACGAAAATGTGGTCGATCTTGCTGAACTTAGTACCACCTCCTGACGAACACGTAAACTTGCTACCTCCCATGGGGTATTCCTCCAACCTTGCCCTATGAGCAAAATCGTTAAAGATTGCAGCCCCCCTAGGATTAAACTCAGAGTTGAAGCGTTCACTAGCACTCCTGACCTCGTTAAAATCTCCCGCCATGATCCACCACCCCTCAAGCTCGTTACGGAGGTCCACCAGTTTATCCCATAGCCTCACCTTATCCCTCTGATCTTGGGGTGCGTATACGTTGGCGATATTGATCAGGACTTGTTCACTTACCAACCACCCCGACACCACCAGGGCGTTCCTGTCCTTGAAAACAGATCTTAACTGGAAGACCGATTGATCCCAAGCAGAAAGTATACCCCCTGACCTCCCTACCGAGTTGACCCATTCAAAGACGACCACGTCATCTTCATCTCATCTCCTCCGACTCCGATACCTTTCATATCCTCCGGCCCCCACCACCCTCCGACTTCAAATCCACGTTCAATTCTCCACTCTACAATCATTAATTTTCCAGTCCTCACAGAAATGAAGAAGACCATCAACTACCTGATCGGCTCCCCCGGACCCAGCGGTTACGGTTCCAAATCCACGGCCGATCAGGTCACCGATAACCGCCGTTGCTTTGGACGCTCATCCACCGCCATCATCACCGGTAATATACAATCCTAATTATCATATATATCGATCTATATTCTAGTTATTTACTCACATGCACACTCATAATCATTAATCATTGATTATCGATAGAATTACTGAATTAATTTTTAATCAGGCGCAACGTCCGGGATCGGAGCCGAGACGGCTCGAGTCCTCGCGAAACGTGGCTTTCGAGTTGTGGTACCTGCTCGGAGCTTGAAAGCCGGCGAGGAGATCAAGGCTCGTATCGTATCGGAGTTTCCGGATTCCGAGATTATCGTTCTCACGCTTGATCTTAGCTCGATTCGTTCCGTCAGAAGCTTTGTTTCGGAATTTGAAGCTCTTAATCTGCCTCTTAATCTCCTCATGTAATTCGTTAATTTATCTCTAGATCGATATATATAACACGCAATTAGCTCATGAACGAAGATGAATCTATCTGTGTTTTCTTATTTATTGCAGAAATAACGCCGGAAAGTTTTCTCACCGGCACCGAGTATCGGAAGACGGAATGGAGATGACGTTTGCGACGAATTATTTAGGTGAGTTTTGTTCGGATAATAAAAATTAGGAAAAATGAGCGGTTAGTTTTTTCCGTTTGCAGGCCAAAAGTGTGAAGTGATTGATCACACGTGTGTATGTGGTTAATTAAATTAGGTCATTTTTTGTTGACGAAACTGTTGATGAAGAATATGATCGAGACCGCGAAAGTCACCGGAGTTGAAGGTCGGATCGTGAACGTGACGTCGGGGATACATACCTGGTTTTCCGGCGACTTGATTCGGTCCGTCGGTCAAATTACTCGAGATAAAAGGTACGTACTTTCAATGGTTTTTTTTTTTAAAGAAATTGAAGTCCGCGAAAATCGAAAGGAACAACAGATATAAGAGAAACCATGATTTTGTCGATTATTGATTGCTTGCGGATGGTTAATATTTCTCGAATATTGTTCGGCAAATTCTGCGCTATAATTACTGATAATCGATCCTCGATTTTGTTGCTAGTATTAATAAGATTTTGAGACAAAAAGGATATAAAAACAAACTAATTATGGTTGGCTATTTTTGTATCATCTAAATTCTAATATCATATCGATCACTTTTCTAGTCGATCGTTGAAATTGGTTTGTCCGAAAAAGCCCCCGCCCCCTTCCCCTTTACACACGGCCGTTTGATAATGTTTTGGATGACCGTCCAAATTAGAGTTATCATAAATTAAATCCCTATCTTTGAATGACCGTTTGGTAAATCGATCAGGGTACAGAAACGAATTCAAATTCTAGAGTTTTTCCTAGTAAGGTGTAATTGAAAAAATATATTTATGAAAATGGAAGATTTAAAAAGTATTTACGAAAATAAATGTTTTTAAAAGATTCTTTTTTCTCACTTTTATTTTTATTATATACCTTGTATTTAAAAAAATACTCTTAAATGTTTCTAATAAAACAAAATTTTATTTTGATAGACCCTCATAATTAAAAAAAATTTGAGTTACAAGTTTAAACAAGTCTATTAACTTTTAGAAATAGAATAATTTTTTTAGTATATTTAATATGATATGTATATTGTACTATAGTTATTAAAAAATAATTAAATAATATATATAATGTATAAATAAATAAATAAACAATACTTGATTATAGTTATGGTTGTTTTTAAAGAGATCATAGTGGTCTAGTGTCTTCTATTTTAAAATCTAAAAGTTTAAATTCTGCAAGTTACAAATATAGATAAATATAGATGGTTAATATGAGTAGTTTAGAAGCTGTTTTAAGAAAAGAGAAACTAAAAACTACAATTGCGGTTATAATTGAAATAGTGTGAGTCTTTAACGAGATGGTTTCCTAGTATAGTGTAAATGGTTACGGGTTCAGATTTTATAAAATATAGTTTTAATGGTGAGTTTGATGTTAAAAAAAGAATGAGAAGAAATTTTATAAAGGGCTTTTGGTCTAATGGTATCTTGGAATTTGATAACACTTTTTCTTTTAAAATGATAAGGGTTCAAAGCCTATAATAGACCGTAAAAAAAAATTAATATATAATTAATTAATTAATAATGGTAGTTTTGATTAATTGTTCTGCATATTTGTGTTGTGTAAGCTGCAGTCAGTACGATGCAACACGTGCATATGCAATCTCGAAGCTCGCTAACGTTTTGCATACCAAGGAACTTGCTCGGAGACTCGAGGTACTATTAGATATATGATCATCTTCATTTTATATATATGCAACTGATTAATTCTAACTTATTTTATTAGTTAAATGACAAAACTTGTTTTTTCTTTATTTCTTCATGTTTCCTATTCTGGATGATATACCCAGACAGCATCACATCTCAATGTTACCATGTTTCTACTTCTTTTTCTTCCTTAAAAATCTTTTTTATTATATTTATAAATGTTTGTAGATGTTAATAAACAAATAAATAAATTAAATTAGGTAATATATAAATTATGTATGCAGAAAATGGATGCGAATGTGATCGTAAACTGTGTGCATCCTGGGATCGTGAGAACGCGATTAACAAGAGATCATGAAGGCTTTTTTACAGGTATTTTGAGCTAACATGAAATTATTTCATTACATTTGAAGCAACCATTTTTATAAAGTTATTGTGAAAATATTTGTAAAAACGTGTGAATTTCACTAATTATTTGCCGTAACATATGCATGCAGACCTCATATTTTTTCTTGCTTCAAAGCTGTTAAAAACAATTCCTCAGGTAATGTAGTTATCTCTTTCTGATTCTCCCACACACATACCTAATATATATAAAATGTTTAATGAAATTAGAGTGCGTGTTTTGATCAATTTTTTTATTCAAATAGTTCTTTGATCAACTATTATTAAAGCCCCTATCATTTGATTTTTTTTGAACGGCCCTATCATTTGATAGAGTGAATACCCGTTTACCTTCCAATATGGTGGTCAAAGGCTCAAATCCTAACTGACACAAAAAATATAAAATATTATAGAGGTGGGTTAGAGGTTTACCACAACATTTGGGCGGTGGGTTTTCTCTGGGATGGACGTACAGAGGTTCTGCTTACTCACACGGACTGTGGTCGCATATTATAGAGATGGTTAGAGGTTTTACCACATTGGGTCTTTGACTGGTGAGTTTCCTCTAGGATGGACGTGCAACACAGAGGTTCTGGCTACTTGCACGGACTGTGGTCGCAACGTGTAGTGGGTAACATCATTTGCCATGATAAGACCCTCGGCCCCCGGGTAACTAGATGTTTGCAGTTCAGAAAAAAAAAATATTTTTAAAATATGATCATTTGAACTTTAAAACTATTAGCTCACCCGGTATACCCTCTTTTAACGGCGTGATGGGCTCAGGTGGCCAAGTTTGGCGCCGCCGAAACCACCCCCTCCTGCGCCATCTTCGTGCGTCAAAAACTCAACGGTGCCAAGCTCCTACACTACCCAATCAATTGATGACATTTCCTATTTTTTAATAAAAAATATAACTAATTAAATAGTAAACCACACCACATAAGAAAACCACACCACCATACCGCCTTCTATGTGATATTTTGATGTGGTCCAATCAGCGCTGACGTGACCACCACATCAACACCACACTACATTGGTATACCCCATGCCCTTACAAGAAAATATAGTTTATTCAACAGTTTTTGGCTTAAAATTAATTTGACACAGACAGCCGGTTTTGACTTCAAAATAAAAAACATACGACGTGACTGAATAATAACTAGCCAGTGTATGTGGTGATCATCACACACTAGCTTTAAATCGAAAATGGGGAAACCGTCATGTTAAAACAATCTCTAAATGGTCATTTGGATATAGAAAATTGTCGTTTGATTTTGTCATCATTATAATACTCAGTAAATTTCACCAATAGCAAAGCTAAGACAGAGTTTGAGGAAGGTAAGATGTAGACAGTCTTATCTCTACCCCCGTAGGATTAGAGATGCTGCTTTCGTGAGACCCCCGACTCCATAATTTACATCAAGCCTATCCTTAGACATAAGACACATAACAGTCAGCAAACCAGGATAAAGACCGACTGGTACATGTACCCATTGTCTTCCGGCTATCAACTCTACCACATGATGTATGATTTTTTTTTTATTTTTTTTAGTGGAAATAATAACATTCACAAAAACAACGGTTACAACTCAACATGAAGTACAAGGGAGGCGGGCAACAAGCTGCGCCGTCACCCCTTTCTGAATAGCAAAGCCTAACCGAGTGAAGACCACATTCAAGCCCCCAGGACTCGCCACATTCCTATTCATGAAATTAGTAAAATAACGTTAAAATAAGTGCAATTTCACTTTTGTCCCCCTCCCCTAAGGACCCAAACATATATATACATTATATACTTACACTATAAGCGGGACGTGACCGTTTGATTTTCTAAACTTTTTAAATGGCTGTTTTACTTTTTTTTTTAATCTTTAAAAAGTCGAAAGAAGATAATATTAACTTTCTTTAAATGGTTATATGTTTTTAGAAATTGATCAATATTAACCTATTTAGGTAAAGAAAAACTTGATCAAAACTGTATCTTAATGATTTTTATTTTTATACATTTGCAAATGCATCACTATTTTCTTTTCATTATGAAACAGGCAGCTGCCACAACATGTTATGTTGCAACTGATACACGACTCACGAATGTAAACGGAAAATACTTTGTCGATTGCAATGAAGCGTCACCATCGAAACTAGGTTGCAACCCGGATGAAGGTGCTCGGTTATGGTCATTCTCTGAACTCATAGTTTCTACCGAACCCAAAACAGTACTTGTGGACCTTCTCCATGGATTTTATTAATCAAACACCTATATACATCTTAGAGCATCAAGATTCAAACAAGATCCAGATGCTTGATGTATTAAATAAATATCATATCAAATTAAAAAAAAATATACACAGATACTCAAGGAACAGGTATATATTTACTCTAAAAAATCATAGAAAAAGAAGAGCTGGCAGTTTAATATATATACATTATATACACCCTAGATTAAACAGTTTGTCATGTGAAGATAGTTGATTGTGGATCCAACACACACACACAGAGTGAAAGAAATTTTTTATTTAATTTGAAAAAAAAAAATGATCTCTTGTTTACTTGGTTTATATGTTAGTATATACATACTTTCAACCATTCTGTACTTCTTTTAGCTTGTATTTTCATTTCTTCTTGTATAAAGAACATAACATGTCTTTCCTTTAATGATATATATTGCAATGTGGTCATACAAAACAAATAGAACCTTAGATGTAGATTTGCATCATTCAGGCTTATGCCAAGATCATCTTTCGATTACTGAATCCACTTTGAGTATGATAAAAATTATCACAAGGTACTTGTTGATGATAGGTAAGTCATGTATCATATCAATAAGGTCTGCTAGCAAACTAAATAAAGCTTGGCTAGTCAATTCGCCAATCGACAACATATGATATATAGCCAAGATGTACTTTGATTTTATGATACCAGAAAGATGGAGACATGTAAGGCAGGGAGTAAACAATAATGTATTGGGTATATATCTCTACATGGTTCAAAAATTAGTTCATTGTTTAGGTGATCATATCATCCACATAAAATTAAGTGAGACATGTCACAACCCCAAAAAAAAGGTTGGGTCCATGGATCTAGAAAAACATGGTACACCGAGCAAAGGTCCCCCACCCAGACCTAGCCAACAAGTTGATGAATGAATCATACATATCAGTCTTTCACAAACTATTTTGATATTTAGGCATTATATTTTGATATTTTTATTTATGAAAAAGATTGTTTTATGTAGTACTTAGGATTCATACTTATATATATATATATATATATATATATATATATATATATATATATATATATATATATAGGGTTAGGTTCAAATGAGAACTTTTTAAAACAAATTGCACCAAAATCCTTAAAATTATGTTATCTTTAGTTCTGGAAAAAATAAAAAAAAATCTAGTTTTTTTTTTAAATTATTATTGCACAGGTGCAATAATTTTTTTTATTATTACTGCACATATGCAATAATAATTAAAACCTTTATAACTTTTTCATATTTTAATTTTTTTTATAAAAAGTTGCACCATAAATCTCTATAACTTTTTCATACGTTAATATTTTTCATAAAACATTACACCATAAATCTTATAATTCTGTTAACTTTAATTCTGGAAAAAGTTAAAAAAAATTAACGTTTCTTTTTGTTAATATTGCACATGTGTAATATAATTAATATGTATTATTGCACATGTGCAATAATAAAAAAATCACGAAATTTTAAATGTTTAATTTTTTTTTTCCAGAATTAAAGGTGACATAATTTTAAGACTTTTGGTGCAAATTTTTTTAAAAAATATTAACGTATGAGGGAGTTATATAGGTTTTAATATTTGTTTTCGTGTTTTCGCAATAACATCTTGTTTTTATTTGATCCTTCCCCTATATATATATATATATATATATCTATTACTATATATAATACATATTGCCCTAAAGGGCATTTTCGTCATGAAAAATGCTTAATCCTTAAGACGCGTACAAGGGTTATTGCATTGTGTACAAGTGTTTTAAGCATCCTTTGTAAACCCTCAAACTTTAAAACCAATACCCGTTGATAAATTGAGGTTAATATGGGTATTAACCACATCTATCTCTTTTATCACGCAGACTGGCCTCGAGAACTCGCAAGCGTGCTTTGCTTTATCGGGAGGAGCATATACGCTCTTCAGCAGCCCATCGATTCTCTCCCCCATTGATTGCATCTTCTTTTAATCTTCATATCACTCTCCCCCATTGATTGAACGTTCTTTAGCCGCTCACTCCTCTCGATCTCTATTCTCCCCTTCAATTGGGCCGCGATTTTGAAGACGTATCACTGCTCCTCCGCCTCCTTCTTCAGCCGCATGATCTTAATGATCACTCACGCCTTCTCCTTCGATTGGTGGTCAGGCCCCTACTCCATAGAAATTTCAATCGAGATGGAGGCATTATTTGTAATTGAAATTTTAGGTTTCAATCAGAAATCTTGAAGGTAATTATTCTAATCTATTAAAACAACAGTTCCATTCCCGAATCACTTCGGCGCTCTTCAAATATAGTCTCTGATCTTCCATCTAAATTTCAGAAGCACATTTATAACAATCGAAAGAGCTCGAAGGTATGGCTATTTGATGACTGTTACATGAATGTTTTAGGTTTATCACCTTTAATTGTTTTTCTGTTGTCTTTTTTGTTTTGTTTAAATAAAATATTAGATGAAACTAAATGGGAAGAGGAAGAGTGGATGGGAAGAGGAAGAGTGAATTCACACTTGACTCAACTTTCCATGCGGTGTTAATTTTGAATAAAATCAAATATGCTCATATTTAATTCATATTTTATTACTAGGTTACAGGTATGGTTCCATTTTGGTGAAGATGAAGTCGATCTTGATGGGCTGCAGTTTGAAAGAGGTTTCACTCACTCCCAAACAAGCTCTACTTGAGCTGAGGCTAGAGGCAAGCTTTGAATCTTTTATCATTTATGATACAGTTACTCAAGATGACAAATAAATATGTAATCAAGCTTTGAATCTTTGAATCTTTTATCATTTATGATACAGTTAGTCAAGCTTTGAATCTTTAATATCTTATGGCAATCGGAACAGAAATGCAGGTTGCACAAAAGGTATATTACTGATTCTATGGCTATCATTTAGTTTGTATCTTAACTGGTTTCTACTTTCATATACGAACTTGTTTGCGGGTTTTTTTTGGTTTTAAGTGATTTAAGGGCTTGTGGTTTGTATACATTTCTCATACCTTTCTCATACCAAGCTGGAGGAATATGGTAGTGCAATCCAGGATGCATCAAAGGCTGTTGTATATTTTTGAACTGTTTAATAAGATTTTGGTAATTTCAGGTTTTTTATCGGCATGATGCTACATATCTTGCAATGGAAAAGTTTAAAGAAGCAATCAAAGATTTCCAACATGTTTGTGCTACTATTCAAACATTTTATTAAGATGGAGAATGTTGTAATATGTGTAATCATTTGATCAGTTTAGTGGAGTATCATTGTTTTCTACTCGATCTGCGTATTGTCTCCGATTTAATGATTACCTTTAGTAGTTTAGTTTACACTCTAATTTTTTATGTTACATTGCAGGTTCATGTATTTAGAGGTTATGGAATATCTTTAGAAGGTCACACAAAATTTTTGTGATGTAGGAGACACCAGTTCAGGTCATTTCCAGCCCTATCTATGTTTCATTGTAGTTAAAAATTGTTTAATGGTAGAAATTACAAAACACATATATTAAAAGTTGGTCTTATCCAAGTCATCTACTTGTGAAGATAAATTACATGTAGATTGTTTGTAAAGTATAAAGAAAAGCTAAAAGTTTAGCATAAATATTGTAACTTGATTTTTCTTTTATATTTAGAGTATCCATCTGTGTGATTGATCTATTGAAAATCATGTGCCATTGATATTTTAGTAAAATGTTGGCACATTTATGAGTGAAATGTTGAATTTGTGAAGGTGACAGATGGAATGAAATCATTTAACGCCTATTGTGTGTCCAAAGATCGAACCAACAAAAGGTAATGATTAAAGAATCTGTTGAACCTGTTTTTTTATATATATTCTTTTGTTTCAAATGTTGAATTTTGATGGTGTTTGAACTTACTCTCTCTCTAATTTGTATTAAATTTTGAGTTTAATCATACTCTTTTTCAGTTAAAGGGCATGCTAAATGTTTTCTGAATGTATTATTGAATATTAGGCAGTTGCCAAGGAGTTTTTAGCACTGAACATGGAGGATGGGATGTTTCATTGATTCCTTTCTTCTACAATCTTGATAACTGGGGTGAATATATTTATTAAACTTAGCTTGCTAATAGATCTATGTTTGTATTTTTCTCACTCTCTTTTTACTTACCTATTCAGGTATCTGGTAGCGCATATTTCTCAAGAACTATTGCTCACACTTGCATAGATGGAAATGCAATGGTTACATGTGCAGGTCTGAGTACATTCCCTGATTATTTCGTATTGCATATGCAGATTTGAGATACTGCACGATAATAAAAACTGTTTTAAGATACTGTTTTAAAAACTGGATTTGAGAGACTACACGTTTATAAAAACAAATACAACAGTTTTATGTGGAAGCATTGTAAAAGTCTTTTATTTAAAGTACGATTCCCATTGCTACCTAAGATTTGGATACAGTGGAATTTGAACATGTCTTTGGACTTCCAGTTTTGTCAAAAAAGAGTTAGAGGAGTTTGCGTGTTTATTGGTGATTTCTTATTTGTTTACAAAATGGTTTGTTGATGCTGAATCTATATCAATGTTGTTTGGCATTTAAAGATATTACTTAGGCTTTCATATTGCTACGTGGAACATGTTTTTGTTGCTTCTTATAAAAACAACCAAAGTCTTCCATTGGAGGCAGTTTTTTTATCTAAGAAGATATTGGAGGCAGTTTTTTTTATCTAAGAAGATGCTTTCCATCCGCGAACGCTATATTTAAGAAGATTCAACTTTCTTTTTTAGCCGATTTATGGATTGATTCTTTTTTTAAATCCATATATTTTATGTTGTTTGAAAGGATTTAGATATAATGTGATTAACACTATAATGTCAGCGGAGCATAAAAAATGGATCGGGTGAAAAATAGACCAGGTATTGTAAGAGGTATGTAATAACATATATGATTACAGGTCCTTTAAATTTTTATAGCAAATGCACAACCCGTTTATAGTTCACTAATTTACTAATTTGTACATGAAAAATGATTCTGATATGGCAGAACTCAAATTCATGCAGCTTTTGAAGTGAAATAGAAGATGACGGTGCCTTAAATTCGTGCAGACTAAGGTACCTTTAATTTGTGCAGACTATGGTAAGCTATTTCATGAATAAAAAGGTGTTTTGAAGTGAAATAGAAGACTACGGTACCTTAATTTTGTGCAGCTTCTGTAGCATTGAGTTCTGTTAACTTACTTCAGATTTAAACATATACAAAGAAATTAGGGTACCTTTTGTGATGAACAACTTTAATTTTCATTTATGCCCATGCACGACTGCTTGCGATTTTTATGTGACTGTGAGTGCATAGCTCCTTAAATTCATAATCAATTTGGATATTTTCAATTCTAAGGCTGATTTTGTATTTGGTATGGTAATGTATTTTGCATTAAAAATGCTTAAATATTCATTCTGTACATATTAACTGAATATTTGTATAATACTTAGTTGTGTAGCTATGGAGATGGTGAGAAACTAATAACACCGCCACTTTTTATAAGTGATTTATGATGTAATTATCTATTTTAGATGAAGTTCATATGATAAATCTTCTGTTAACTTTAGATTGTATTTATTGCAGGGTATCAATTCCTCTAATTTTATCACTTCCATCTATTGTGCTTTCATTAACCAGTAAGGATGAGCTCAAGGTGTGTAATTTTTTATATTTTATTATGTTATGTCTTTTCAAATTATGATTATCAAAATACTTATTTTGAACTTCCAGTCGTATAATGAGATTTAGAATACAAAATGAAGATGACCATCAGAATGAAATGTTCCTGAGAACCCAGCTAACCTGGGTCAACCTGACCTGCAAATGGTCTATAAAAACTGGCTTTAAAATGGCTTGGAACACTTTGAAAGGGTAATACCAAAGTCTGGTTTTTACAAAAATTGTTTCTATTCAAATCCTCCCTCTTATTAATCCTTTTCTTATGTGATCTAGGAATCATGGTCTTTGTTTAACTACTGTCGTCCAGAATAGAAGAACACGTACCTCGATCTATTTCCTCCTACCATTTTAGTTTTGAAGACAATGGAGATTTAGAGATGTAACTATTTCTTAAGAATCATGAATTTCCTGCTGGGATTGGTGTTATGTTGTTCTCATGGAGTTATATCGTGTTGGGCCAGAACAAGAACTAGAGCTGCCAAGGTACATTGAAAACCATTAGAATTCAGCTGAATATAAACAAATTAATACGATAAATCTGGTAAGAAAATGTTACAAAGTTCCATTCTGTAGCAATGAATAATATTCTGAGTTTAATACCAAAGCTTCAACAACAATGTATCAAATATCTTGGCCCGGTATATCTTATCCCCTTTTCTTGATTTTCCATTTTCATTACAATCCAACACAAGTTTCTTATGAAGATTCAACCTTTTTAATTTGTAGATGGAAAGAAAAGCATACGAAGTAGCGACAGAAAAAAGGAAACTTTTTTACAAGCAAACTGGGGAGTTAGTCGATACAAAGCAGCAAACAAATTTTTTCTTTAAGGTATATTTTCATATAAATAATGTCCTTTCGAAATTTAAAACAATTTCCATATGAAAATCGTCATTTAATGTTACCTTTGTCGGCTGTAAACGTTTTTAATTTGATGCCACTCTCTGATCTATTACCCAGGCTTTGGTTGCTGTTACAAGGGGTGTTGCTCATATGTAAGACATCATTTTAGAAAGAAGGTTAGCTCACCCTCCTTTTCTTGATATCATGATGTATTAATTTGGAACACATTCAAACATGCATACATGTGCATGGAATCTAGGTTTTTTGGTATATCTAAACAATTGGTGCCTCTAATACCTAAAATAAAAAATCACAGAGTTGTCATTATTTTGTAACAAGACTTTATATAAAAAATGAAAGAAATTTTGATCATTTTGTTACAATATGCTATACAAAATACAAATATTAAAATATATTCATTGTAGTTTTTTAACAACAAACTCACACACTTTATATCTGGCTACTTTTAAAAATGGCAGTTTGCTATCAAAGCTATATGTGTGAAACTTTTATAGATCCACACACAGCATCTGAATTAGTTGGCCACTTGAAGCTTGCTGTCCAAACCACAAATTTTTAATTTAAACATCACCCAAAATCACCCATAGAAACTGTTGAGCCATGTTTCTATGCCGGGTAGGTCGTTTTTTCTTTCCTTTTCGATCTGTAGCATCGTGATTAAGACACATAAATTGATTTCCTCAATTGTTCAGGAAGCTATTGGTGGTAAACAGACTTGTTGAGGTAAAGAATCATTTTTTAAATTTTATTAGCATTTTTAGGCATTTGGAGCAAAATATGAAGAACTTTTTTTGTCCACTTTAACTATTTTTATAAATAACACATATTAAAGCATTCAGGAAGATTATTAAAAAGAATAATTCAATCACTCGACATTCACGTTACGGTGCTAATGTGCTATGATACTGTGTTTTTAATACTAAGGTTTGTCTGTTTGGCTAATTGTGTTCGCAGGCTTGATCAGAAAGACCAACTGATTGTGTAGTTGCTGGTTTTGTACGAGACATTGAGACCAATAGAGGAAGATTTTAAGGATGATAAGCATGACTAGGTGACAACTATTCCTGCAGATTGACCAGTCATTTCATAATCTTCACAATTATGGAAGCATGCTTGAAGGAGAAGCTGATGAACTTAAGGTGTTTGACTTTTATTCTTCTACTTTGTAATATTTTTGTTGCATAATTATAGGGTTGACACATAAGTTGAAGCTGGATTTTGATATATATCATTGAGCAAATTGCATATCAAGAAGTTACATAAAAACGATTTAATCTGGGTTGTATTTACTTTGATAATGGGTTAAAGACGTAGAATATAAGAATTGCATCCAGATGTAAACCGGGTCAAAAGGGTAGAGCATGTTAAACGGGTCGAAAGCTTTGGTTGAATTTCCATACAAAGAGAAAGCTGCAGATGCTTGTTTATAGCTAAACAAGTTTAATTATTTGTGTAACTGGTGCAGGTTTTGTTTAATGTTGCAGCTCTATGAGGCCTCCTTTATGCATCAAAATTTATAAAGATGGAACAAAGGCTGCTGTGTTTATGGATTTGGTTGATATTAAACTCATCTTTGTCCTCATTTTTCTTAAGATTTTCATCACTAATAGTTATCTATTTTATTACTAATGTAATAATTCCTATCCATTGTTAATCATACTTTTAGGTATAAGTCTTCATAAGTTCTATTCGAGCATGGCTCAAGCTTCTGTTGCTATGACTTCTGAATTTTGATGTTCTTGTGACGATAGGAATCGTGTTGAAAAGAACAATAACTTACATTTGATCTAACTATAACTTACACCTTGGTATATTGTCGTATGTTGCTGCACATGATCTCCTTTCAAACCTTTAAACTTTTTTGGCCTTTTAGTTCGGCTATAAGTCTTCATAAAGTTCGGGTATGACTCTGCTTTGACAAGTTTTGTCTTTAAGGAAAGAAAGATAATTACATGTCTTCATAAGGCTTGGCGCTGCTTTGACAAGTACCACGTTGATTGATCGTCGCCGCAACGCACGGGCATCTTGCTATAATCACCATAATATTGATAAACTGATAAAAAACAAGTACCGCGTTGGTTGATTGTCGCAGTCGCTGCCAAACACGCATGGCCGCATTATAAATTACCGTCGCGCCGCATCGCATTAACAAAAACAAATATCGCATTGTAAATTGTCGCGCCACCATAACATGCGAACATAAGATAAATAACACGCTATAAACTCTCGCCGCCGCAACGCGCGGGTACACGGCTAGTATATATATATATATATATATATATATATATATATATATATATATATATAGGGTGAGGTTCATTGTAGACACCCTCACAAGTGTACACAGGTAGACACCCTATTTCACATGTGAAATTACTTTATTTCACATGTGTTTTCACATGTGAAATTTTCTGAACAATGAAAATAAGGAAAAAAAGAAAAAAAAATTAATCATAACCATTAGATCAAGAGATCTAATGTTGAAAAAATGTGTCTACCTGTCTACACTTATGGAGGTGTCTACAATGAACTTTTCACTATATATATATATATATATATATATATACATATACATATATATAGGGGAATAATCAAATAAAAACAAGATGTTATTGCGAAAACATAAAAACAAATATTAAAACCTCTATAATTTTCTCATACGTTAATATTTTTTAAAAATATTTGCACCAAAAGTTTTAAAATTATGTCACCTTTAATTCTGGGACAAAAAAGTAAACATTTAAAATTTCGTGATTTTTTTATTATTTCACATGTGTAATAATACGTATTAATTATATTACACATGTGCAATATTAACAAAAGAACGTTAAACATTTTTTAATTTTTTTAAGAATTAAAGATAACATAATTAAAAGATTTATGTTGCAATTTTTTTATCAAAAATATTAACGTTTGAATAAGTTATAGAGGTTTTAATATTATTGCACATGTGCAATAATAATTTTTTATTGCACATGTGCAATAATAAAAAAATAAAAAAATGTTGAATTTTTTTTATTTTTCTTCAGAATTATAAGATTTTTGGTGTAATTTTTTATAAAAAATTTTAACATATGAAAAAGTTATAAAGGTTTTAATATTATTGCATATGTGCAATAATAATAATAAAAAAATTTATTACACATGTGCAATAATAATTTTAAAAAAAACTTGATTTTTTTTTATTTTTTTCCAGAACTAAAGATAACATAATTTTAAGGATTTTGGTGCATATTTTAAAAAAAATATTAACGTATGAAAAAGTTATAGAAGTTTTAATATTTGTTTTCATGTTTTCGCAATAAAAGTTGTTTTCACATTAACCTTACCCTATATGTATATATATATATGTATATATATAGGGTTAGGTTCAAATAAAAACTTTTTATTTTAAGAACTTTTGAGAATTAAATCTCAACCATTAATTTTAGGTGGGGACCACTATAATTCATGGGGGGGGGGGGGGGGGATTTCCACATATATAAACTAGTAACAATAATAACTAGGTTTTTTGGTGTTATACGTAAAAGAGAGATGAAATTGAGAAATAAATAATGAAATTCAAATCAAAGTTGGACAACAAACAATATTATATAGGTATTTTACTAAAATACCCAGGTTTTCTGGGTTTTCCAATATTTAAGAGGTTTTCCAATGATCCTCTTCCTATATATATATATATATATATATATATATATATATATATATATATAGAGAGAGAGAGAGAGAGAGAGAGAGGAAGAATAAAATTAAAACCTCTTCGAGTTTGGAAAACCGTGAAAACCAAGCTAAAAATTTCGTTTTTTGTTCCGATTTTTTTTCTAGGCTTGCAATATTAAATAAGTTGGGCTGGGCTTAGTAGGTTTCATTAGAATCATAGGCTAGTTTGGTTATTGTATTTAGGCTAGTTTATGGTTGGGCTTGGGATTACTATTGGGTTTATGATCCATAAGGGGCCCAATAGTAAACCCAATGTGGGACTATATAGACCCCATTAGACCTCCTCATTTGTCAACCCTGGAGATTACGATTTTAGAGATAGAAAGCAAGGGAGTTTAAGATCATAATCTTAAACTAGAGAGAGAGATCTGTTTACGATTACAAGATTTGTACCCGACAAGTTCATCATGTGTGCAAGATCAGGTTTTTATCGTTTATTAATCGTTTTCTTGGTATTTCTTCTCTTCTCTTTCTTGAATCACTAATCTAACCGGATTCCGTACGTTTAGATTAGTTAGATATCGTGAGCGATTGTTGTTTCTGTACCAACAATTGGTATCAGAGCCAAGAAACGAGTGTTTCGCGGTTCTCACGATATTGATTCAAGAAGATATAACGGTTTTTGTGAGTTTTTCTTAAGTTTTTCAGGTTTACGATCGAGTTTGCTGAGTTTTCTGGGCTGTTTTTGGTGTTTACGACGTTTTCTGGGCAGTTCTTGGTGTTTACGATCGGTGTTCTTTATCAGTTTAGTGTTTCCGACCTGGAAATTGGAGTTTACGACTTTAAGATTTGAACTTTGAGTGTTTACGACTAAGAAAATAGAGTTTACGACTTCAAGATTGGATTTTTAAGTGTTTACGACTGGGTTTACGATCCAGAGGAGTTTACGACTGTGTTTACGATCCAGAGGTGTTTACGACAGAGATTACGATCGGAATCAGGTTTACGACCCGGAGTAGTTCACGACTGTGTTTACGACTCGGGATGTGTTTATGATAAAGTTTACGATCGGAAACAGGGTTTGCGGCAAAAAGTCAGTATTTCACACTTTCACAGAAACGGACATAACTTTTGACTCGTTTGGAGTTAGAAGCTCAAATTTTAACACGACGTTCGTGACAACAAGGCCCAGTATTACCCCACACTAACATCCAAGGGAGCTCGTTTGGACCCCCAAATTCCACTCCGAAGGCCTCCGTTTTCGCGTTTTAAGTTTTTGGCACTATTCCTTGAATAGTACTTTTGCCGTTTTTGCCAATTTTTCAAAGTTTTCAGAAGCTGCATATCTAAAGAAAGAAAATGAGTTCAGTGGTTGAAGAAAAGAATATGGTTGAGAACAAGGATGCTTTCGCAGCTGAAGTTGATGAAACTAAGATATGCCCCAATCCTACTTGTGCTCGATTAATTCCTGGCTTAAGAAAACTCTGGAAAAATGCTGAAATCGAACTTTTTGATATGCAATGTTCTAGGAGTTCATTTAAAGGTAGGTGGGAAAAGAGTGAAGAGAAAGTAAAAGCCCAAAAACTAGACATTGAGAAACATCAAAAGCTAGCGACGGAGAAGTCTATTTTATATGATCGAGCTAGGATTGAGATATCTGACCTGACACAGAAATTGTCACACCCCCAAAATACCACTAACGGAGTTTATACCATTAAGGGGCGCGACTAGACCAGGATCCACAACCATAGTTACAAATACTAAACGAATCAGGGTTAGTTCAAACACAAGTTATAAATCAAAGTCTTAAATTGCATACGCAGCGGAAAAATAATTGTCCTTAGCACTAACTGTAGAGGCTAGATTATGAGGCTTGTAATATTAAATAAGTTGGGCTGGGCTTAGAGGGTTTAATTAGGATCATAGGCTAATTTGTTTATTGTGTTTAGGCTAGTTTATGATTGGGCTTGGGTTTACTATTGGGTTTATGATCCACAAGGGGCCCAATAGTAAACCCATTGGGGTGCCTATATAAACCCCTCTAGTCCTCCTCATTTGGGGTGCTTGTTTATGATCCAAGGAGGGAGGCCATAGGTGTTTATGATCCAAGGAGGGAAGCCATAGGTGTTTATGATCCAAGGAGGGAGCCATAGGTGTTTATGATCATAAACCCTTGAGAGATCAGTTTACGATTGTAAGATTTTGTACCCGACAAGTTTTCTTGTGTGCAAAGATCAAGCTTTTATTGTTCAATCATCGTTTTCTCGTGTTCTTCTTCTACTATTTTCTTGAATCAATCTCTCACGAGGATTCCGCACTCGTGTTTGATCATTATATCGTGTCTTTGGGAGTTTTTCCGGACCTACAATTGGTATCAGAGCCAAGAATCTTAGATTCGAGGCTCTCACGATATAGATTCAAGCGTTTTCTGGGTTGGTGTTCGTTTTCTGTTGAAGATTTGAAGGTTTTAGAGGTTTACGATCATCGCTGCTGCTGTGTTCATCGTGTTTCGGTGTTTACGACTGTAAAATCTGGGTTTTGGCTTGAAGATTGCCTGTTTACGATCAGGCGAAAGTTGTTTACGATTGTACTTGCTGTTGTACTGGTG
>JBCNJP010010189.1:0-23765 GCA_039602395.1 Deinandra increscens subsp. villosa | reverse complement strand
CCTACTAAACACTCCTTATAGGGCCATCATTGGTCCTAAACACAACTTATTGGTTATATACACACCTTAGTGGGACTCATTAGTCCCAACTAAACACACATTATTGGGCCATCATTGGTCCTAAACACAACTTATTGGTTATATACACACCTTACTAGGACTTATTGGTTCTAACCGACCCTCATTGCCCTACTAAACACACCTTATTGGGCCATCATTGGTCCTAAACATAACTTATTGGTTATATACACACCTTAGTGGGACTCATTAGTCCCAACTAAACACACCATATTGGGCCATAATTGGTCGTAAACACAACTTATTGGTTATATAAACACCTTATTAAGACTCATTGGTGCCAACTAACCCTCATTGTCCCTAAACCCACTTTATTGTGCCATCATTGTTCCTAAACACAACGTATTGGTCATATACACACATTAGTGGGACTCATTGGTCCCAACTAAACACACCTTTTTGGGCCATAATTGGTCGTAAACACAACTTATTGGTTATATACACACTTTATTGGGACTTATTGGTCCCAACGGACCCTCATTGCCCTTAAACACACATTATTGGGCCATCATTGGTCCTAAACACAACTTATTGGTTATATAAGACACACCTTACTAGGACTTATTGGTCCCAACCGACCCTCATTGCCCTACTAAACACACCTTATTGGGCCATCATTGGTTCTAAACACAACTTATTGGTTATATACACACCTTAGTGGGACTCATTAGTCCCAACTAAACACACCATATTGGGCCATAATTGGTCGTAAACACAACTTATTGGTTATATAAACACCTTATTAAGACTCATTGGTGCCAACTAACCCTCATTGTCCCTAAACCCACTTTATTGTGCCATCATTGTTCCTAAACACAACGTATTGGTCATATACACACATTAGTGGGACTCATTGGTCCCAACTAAACACACCTTTTTGGGCCATCATTGGTCCTAAACACAACTTATTGGTTATATACACACCTTAGTAGGACTTATTGGTCCTAACCGACCCTCATTGCCCTACTAAACACACCTTATTGGGCCATCATTGGTCCTAAACATAACTTATTGGTTATATACACACCTTAGTGGGACTCATTAGTCCCAACTAAACACACCATATTGGGCCATAATTGGTCGTAAACACAACTTATTGGTTATATAAACACCTTATCAGGACTCATTGGTGCCAACTAACCCTCATTGTCCCTAAACCCACTTTATTGTGCCATCATTGGTCCTAAACACAACGTATTGGTCATATACACACATTAGTGGGACTCATTGGTCCCAACTAAACACACCTTTTTGGGCCATAATTGGTCGTAAACACAACTTATTGGTTATATACACACTTTATTGGGACTCATTGGTCCCAACGGACCCTCATTGCCCTTAAACACACATTATTGGGCCATCATTGGTCCTAAACACAACTTATTGGTTATATAAGACACACCTTACTAGGACTTATTGGTCCCAACCGACCCTCATTGCCCTACTAAACACACCTTATTGGGCCATCATTGGTCCTAAACACAACTTATTGGTTATATACACACCTTAGTGGGACTCATTAGTCCCAACTAAACACACATTATTGGGCCATCATTGGTCCTAAACACAACTTATTGGTTATATACACACCTTACTAGGACTTATTGGTTCTAACCGACCCTCATTGCCCAACTAAACACACCTTATTGGGCCATCATTGGTCCTAAACATAACTTATTGGTTATATACACACCTTAGTGGGACTCATTAGTCCCAACTAAACACACCATATTGGGCCATAATTGGTCGTAAACACAACTTATTGGTTATATAAACACCTTATTAAGACTCATTGGTGCCAACTAACCTTCATTGTCCCTAAACCCACTTTATTGTGCCATCATTGTTCCTAAACACAACGTATTGGTCATATACACACATTAGTGGGACTCATTGGTCCCAACTAAACACACCTTTTTGGGCCATAATTGGTCGTAAACACAACTTATTGGTTATATACACACTTTATTGGGACTTATTGGTCCCAACGGACCCTCATTGCCCTTAAACACACATTATTGGGCCATCATTGGTCCTAAACACAACTTATTGGTTATATAAGACACACCTTACTAGGACTTATTGGTCCCAACCGACCCTCATTGCCCTACTAAACACTCCTTATAGGGCCATCATTGGTCCTAAACACAACTTATTGGTTATATACACACCTTAGTGGGACTCATTAGTCCCAACTAAACACACATTATTGGGCCATCATTGGTCCTAAACACAACTTATTGGTTATATACACACCTTACTAGGACTTATTGGTTCTAACCGACCCTCATTGCCCTACTAAACACACCTTATTGGGCCATCATTGGTCCTAAACATAACTTATTGGTTATATACACACCTTAGTGGGACTCATTAGTCCCAACTAAACACACCATATTGGGCCATAATTGGTCGTAAACACAACTTATTGGTTATATAAACACCTTATTAAGACTCATTGGTGCCAACTAACCCTCATTGTCCCTAAACCCACTTTATTGTGCCATCATTGTTCCTAAACACAACGTATTGGTCATATACACACATTAGTGGGACTCATTGGTCCCAACTAAACACACCTTTTTGGGCCATAATTGGTCGTAAACACAACTTATTGGTTATATACACACTTTATTGGGACTTATTGGTCCCAACGGACCCTCATTGCCCTTAAACACACATTATTGGGCCATCATTGGTCCTAAACACAACTTATTGGTTATATAAGACACACCTTACTAGGACTTATTGGTCCCAACCGACCCTCATTGCCCTACTAAACACACCTTATTGGGCCATCATTGGTTCTAAACACAACTTATTGGTTATATACACACCTTAGTGGGACTCATTAGTCCCAACTAAACACACCATATTGGGCCATAATTGGTCGTAAACACAACTTATTGGTTATATAAACACCTTATTAAGACTCATTGGTGCCAACTAACCCTCATTGTCCCTAAACCCACTTTATTGTGCCATCATTGTTCCTAAACACAACGTATTGGTCATATACACACATTAGTGGGACTCATTGGTCCCAACTAAACACACCTTTTTGGGCCATCATTGGTCCTAAACACAACTTATTGGTTATATACACACCTTAGTAGGACTTATTGGTCCTAACCGACCCTCATTGCCCTACTAAACACACCTTATTGGGCCATCATTGGTCCTAAACATAACTTATTGGTTATATACACACCTTAGTGGGACTCATTAGTCCCAACTAAACACACCATATTGGGCCATAATTGGTCGTAAACACAACTTATTGGTTATATAAACACCTTATCAGGACTCATTGGTGCCAACTAACCCTCATTGTCCCTAAACCCACTTTATTGTGCCATCATTGGTCCTAAACACAACGTATTGGTCATATACACACATTAGTGGGACTCATTGGTCCCAACTAAACACACCTTTTTGGGCCATAATTGGTCGTAAACACAACTTATTGGTTATATACACACTTTATTGGGACTCATTGGTCCCAACGGACCCTCATTGCCCTTAAACACACATTATTGGGCCATCATTGGTCCTAAACACAACTTATTGGTTATATAAGACACACCTTACTAGGACTTATTGGTCCCAACCGACCCTCATTGCCCTACTAAACACACCTTATTGGGCCATCATTGGTTCTAAACACAACTTATTGGTTATATACACACCTTAGTGGGACTCATTAGTCCCAACTAAACACACATTATTGGGCCATCATTGGTCCTAAACACAACTTATTGGTTATATACACACCTTACTAGGACTTATTGGTTCTAACCGACCCTCATTGCCCAACTAAACACACCTTATTGGGCCATCATTGGTCCTAAACATAACTTATTGGTTATATACACACCTTAGTGGGACTCATTAGTCCCAACTAAACACACCATATTGGGCCATAATTGGTCGTAAACACAACTTATTGGTTATATAAACACCTTATTAAGACTCATTGGTGCCAACTAACCCTCATTGTCCCTAAACCCACTTTATTGTGCCATCATTGTTCCTAAACACAACGTATTGGTCATATACACACATTAGTGGGACTCATTGGTCCCAACTAAACACACCTTTTTGGGCCATAATTGGTCGTAAACACAACTTATTGGTTATATACACACTTTATTGGGACTTATTGGTCCCAACGGACCCTCATTGCCCTTAAACACACATTATTGGGCCATCATTGGTCCTAAACACAACTTATTGGTTATATAAGACACACCTTACTAGGACTTATTGGTCCCAACCGACCCTCATTGCCCTACTAAACACACCTTATTGGGCCATCATTGGTTCTAAACACAACTTATTGGTTATATACACACCTTAGTGGGACTCATTAGTCCCAATTAAACACACCATATTGGGCCATAATTGGTCGTAAACACAACTTATTGGTTATATAAACACCTTATTAAGACTCATTGGTGCCAACTAACCCTCATTGTCCCTAAACCCACTTTATTGTGCCATCATTGTTCCTAAACACAACGTATTGGTCATATATACACATTAGTGGGACTCATTGGTCCCAACTAAACACACCTTTTTGGGCCATCATTGGTCCTAAACACAACTTATTGGTTATATACACACCTTAGTAGGACTTATTGGTCCTAACCGACCCTCATTGCCCTACTAAACACACCTTATTGGGCCATCATTGGTCCTAAACATAACTTATTGGTTATATACACACCTTAGTGGGACTCATTAGTCCCAACTAAACACACCATATTGGGCCATAATTGGTCGTAAACACAACTTATTGGTTATATAAACACCTTATCAGGACTCATTGGTGCCAACTAACCCTCATTGTCCCTAAACCCACTTTATTGTGCCATCATTGGTCCTAAACACAACGTATTGGTCATATACAGACATTAGTGGGACTCATTGGTCCCAACTAAACACACCTTTTTGGGCCATAATTGGTCGTAAACACAACTTATTGGTCATATACACACTTTATTGGGACTCATTGGTCCCAACGGACCCTCATTGCCCTTAAACACACATTATTGGGCCATCATTGGTCCTAAACACAACTTATTGGTTATATAAGACACACCTTACTAGGACTTATTGGTCCCAACCGACCCTCATTGCCCTACTAAACACACCTTATTGGGCCATCATTGGTTCTAAACACAACTTATTGGTTATATACACACCTTAGTGGGACTCATTAGTCCCAACTAAACACACATTATTGGGCCATCATTGGTCCTAAACACAACTTATTGGTTATATACACACCTTACTAGGACTTATTGGTTCTAACCGACCCTCATTGCCCAACTAAACACACCTTATTGGGCCATCATTGGTCCTAAACATAACTTGTTGGTTATATACACACCTTAGTGGGACTCATTAGTCCCAACTAAACACACCATATTGGGCCATAATTGGTCGTAAACACAACTTATTGGTTATATAAACACCTTATTAAGACTCATTGGTGCCAACTAACCCTCATTGTCCCTAAACCCACTTTATTGTGCCATCATTGTTCCTAAACACAACGTATTGGTCATATACACACATTAGTGGGACTCATTGGTCCCAACTAAACACACCTTTTTGGGCCATAATTGGTCGTAAACACAACTTATTGGTTATATACACACTTTATTGGGACTTATTGGTCCCAACGGACCCTCATTGCCCTTAAACACACATTATTGGGCCATCATTGGTCCTAAACACAACTTATTGGTTATATAAGACACACCTTACTAGGACTTATTGGTCCCAACCGACCCTCATTGCCCTACTAAACACACCTTATTGGGCCATCATTGGTTCTAAACACAACTTATTGGTTATATACACACCTTAGTGGGACTCATTAGTCCCAACTAAACACACCATATTGGGCCATAATTGGTCGTAAACACAACTTATTGGTTATATAAACACCTTATTAAGACTCATTGGTGCCAACTAACCCTCATTGTCCCTAAACCCACTTTATTGTGCCATCATTGTTCCTAAACACAACGTATTGGTCATATATACACATTAGTGGGACTCATTGGACCCAACTAAACACACCTTTTTGGGCCATCATTGGTCCTAAACACAACTTATTGGTTATATACACACCTTAGTAGGACTTATTGGTCCTAACCGACCCTCATTGCCCTACTAAACACACCTTATTGGGCCATCATTGGTCCTAAACATAACTTATTGGTTATATACACACCTTAGTGGGACTCATTAGTCCCAACTAAACACACCATATTGGGCCATAATTGGTCGTAAACACAACTTATTGGTTATATAAACACCTTATCAGGACTCATTGGTGCCAACTAACCCTCATTGTCCCTAAACCCACTTTATTGTGCCATCATTGGTCCTAAACACAACGTATTGGTCATATACAGACATTAGTGGGACTCATTGGTCCCAACTAAACACATCTTTTTGGGCCATAATTGGTCGTAAACACAACTTATTGGTTATATACACACTTTATTGGGACTCATTGGTCCCAACGGACCCTCATTGCCCTTAAACACACATTATTGGGCCATCATTGGTCCTAAACACAACTTATTGGTTATATAAGACACACCTTACTAGGACTTATTGGTCCCAACCGACCCTCATTGCCCTACTAAACACACCTTATTGGGCCATCATTGGTTCTAAACACAACTTATTGGTTATATACACACCTTAGTGGGACTCATTAGTCCCAACTAAACACACATTATTGGGCCATCATTGGTCCTAAACACAACTTATTGGTTATATACACACCTTACTAGGACTTATTGGTTCTAACCGACCCTCATTGCCCAACTAAACACACCTTATTGGGCCATCATTGGTCCTAAACATAACTTGTTGGTTATATACACACCTTAGTGGGACTCATTAGTCCCAACTAAACACACCATATTGGGCCATAATTGGTCGTAAACACAACTTATTGGTTATATAAACACCTTATTAAGACTCATTGGTTCCAACTAACCCTCATTGTCCCTAAACCCACTTTATTGTGCCATCATTGTTCCTAAACACAACGTATTGGTCATATACACACATTAGTGCGACTCATTGGTCCCAACTAAACACACCTTTTTGGGCCATCATTGGTCCTAAACACAACTTATTGGTTATATACACACCTTAGTAGGACTTATTGGTCCTAAGCGACCCTCATTGCCCTACTAAACACACCTTATTGGGCCATCATTGGTCCTAAACATAACTTATTGGTTATATACACACCTTAGTGGGACTCATTAGTCCCAACTAAACACACCATATTGGGCCATAATTGGTCGTAAACACAACTTATTGGTTATATAAACACCTTATCAGTACTCATTGGTGCCAACTAACCCTCATTGTCCCTAAACCCACTTTATTGTGCCATCATTGGTCCTAAACACAACGTATTGGTCATATACACACATTAGTGGGACTCATTGGTCCCAACTAAACACACCTTTTTGGGCCATAATTGGTCGTAAACACAACTTATTGGTTATATACACACTTTATTGGGACTCATTGGTCCCAACGGACCTTCATTGCCCTTAAACACACATTATTGGGCCATCATTGGTCCTAAACACAACTTATTGGTTATATAAGACACACCTTACTAGGACTTATTGGTCCCAACCGACCCTCATTGCCCTACTAAACACACCTTATTGGGCCATCATTGGTTCTAAACACAACTTATTGGTTATATACACACCTTAGTGGGACTCATTAGTCCCAACTAAACACACCATATTGGGCCATAATTGGTCGTAAACACAACTTATTGGTTATATAAACACCTTATTAAGACTCATTGGTGCCAACTAACCCTCATTTTCCCTAAACCCACTTTATTGTGCCATCATTGTTCCTAAACACAACATATTGGTCATATACACACATTAGTGGGACTCATTGGTCCCAACTAAACACACCTTTTTGGGCCATCATTGGTCCTAAACACAACTTATTGGTTATATACACACCTTAGTAAGACTTATTGGTCCTAACCGACCCTCATTGCCCTACTAAACACACCTTATTGGGCCATCATTGGTCCTAAACATAACTTATTGGTTATATACACACCTTAGTGGGACTCATTAGTCCCAACTAAACACACCATATTGGGCCATAATTGGTCGTAAACACAACTTATTGGTTATATAAACACCTTATCAGGACTCATTGGTGCCAACTAACCCTCATTGTCCCTAAACCCACTTTATTGTGCCATCATTGTTCCTAAACACAACGTATTGGTCATATACACACATTAGTGGGACTCATTGGTCCCAACTAAACACACCTTTTTGGGCCATAATTGGTCGTAAACACAACTTATTGGTTATATACACACTTTATTGGGACTCATTGGTCCCAACGGACCCTCATTGCCCTTAAACACACATTATTGGGCCATCATTGGTCCTAAACACAACTTATTGGTTATATAAGACACACCTTACTAGGACTTATTGGTCCCAAGCGACCCTCATTGCCCTACTAAACACTCCTTATAGGGCCATCATTGGTCCTAAACACAACTTATTGGTTATATACACACCTTAGTGGGACTCATTAGTCCCAACTAAACACACATTATTGGGCCATCATTGGTCCTAAACACAACGTATTGGTCATATACACACATTAGTGGGACTCATTGGTCCCAACTAAACACACCTTTTTGGGCCATAATTGGTCGTAAACACAACTTATTGGTTATATACACACTTTATTGGGACTCATTGGTCCCAACGGACCTTCATTGCCCTTAAACACACATTATTGGGCCATCATTGGTCCTAAACACAACTTATTGGTTATATAAGACACACCTTACTAGGACTTATTGGTCCCAACCGACCCTCATTGCCCTACTAAACACACCTTATTGGGCCATCATTGGTTCTAAACACAACTTATTGGTTATATACACACCTTAGTGGGACTCATTAGTCCCAACTAAACACACCATATTGGGCCATAATTGGTCGTAAACACAACTTATTGGTTATATAAACACCTTATTAAGACTCATTGGTGCCAACTAACCCTCATTGTCCCTAAACCCACTTTATTGTGCCATCATTGTTCCTAAACACAACGTATTGGTCATATATACACATTAGTGGGACTCATTGGACCCAACTAAACACACCTTTTTGGGCCATCATTGGTCCTAAACACAACTTATTGGTTATATACACACCTTAGTAGGACTTATTGGTCCTAACCGACCCTCATTGCCCTACTAAACACACCTTATTGGGCCATCATTGGTCCTAAACATAACTTATTGGTTATATACACACCTTAGTGGGACTCATTAGTCCCAACTAAACACACCATATTGGGCCATAATTGGTCGTAAACACAACTTATTGGTTATATAAACACCTTATCAGGACTCATTGGTGCCAACTAACCCTCATTGTCCCTAAACCCACTTTATTGTGCCATCATTGGTCCTAAACACAACGTATTGGTCATATACAGACATTAGTGGGACTCATTGGTCCCAACTAAACACATCTTTTTGGGCCATAATTGGTCGTAAACACAACTTATTGGTTATATACACACTTTATTGGGACTCATTGGTCCCAACGGACCCTCATTGCCCTTAAACACACATTATTGGGCCATCATTGGTCCTAAACACAACTTATTGGTTATATAAGACACACCTTACTAGGACTTATTGGTCCCAACCGACCCTCATTGCCCTACTAAACACACCTTATTGGGCCATCATTGGTTCTAAACACAACTTATTGGTTATATACACACCTTAGTGGGACTCATTAGTCCCAACTAAACACACATTATTGGGCCATCATTGGTCCTAAACACAACTTATTGGTTATATACACACCTTACTAGGACTTATTGGTTCTAACCGACCCTCATTGCCCAACTAAACACACCTTATTGGGCCATCATTGGTCCTAAACATAACTTGTTGGTTATATACACACCTTAGTGGGACTCATTAGTCCCAACTAAACACACCATATTGGGCCATAATTGGTCGTAAACACAACTTATTGGTTATATAAACACCTTATTAAGACTCATTGGTTCCAACTAACCCTCATTGTCCCTAAACCCACTTTATTGTGCCATCATTGTTCCTAAACACAACGTATTGGTCATATACACACATTAGTGCGACTCATTGGTCCCAACTAAACACACCTTTTTGGGCCATCATTGGTCCTAAACACAACTTATTGGTTATATACACACCTTAGTAGGACTTATTGGTCCTAAGCGACCCTCATTGCCCTACTAAACACACCTTATTGGGCCATCATTGGTCCTAAACATAACTTATTGGTTATATACACACCTTAGTGGGACTCATTAGTCCCAACTAAACACACCATATTGGGCCATAATTGGTCGTAAACACAACTTATTGGTTATATAAACACCTTATCAGTACTCATTGGTGCCAACTAACCCTCATTGTCCCTAAACCCACTTTATTGTGCCATCATTGGTCCTAAACACAACGTATTGGTCATATACACACATTAGTGGGACTCATTGGTCCCAACTAAACACACCTTTTTGGGCCATAATTGGTCGTAAACACAACTTATTGGTTATATACACACTTTATTGGGACTCATTGGTCCCAACGGACCTTCATTGCCCTTAAACACACATTATTGGGCCATCATTGGTCCTAAACACAACTTATTGGTTATATAAGACACACCTTACTAGGACTTATTGGTCCCAACCGACCCTCATTGCCCTACTAAACACACCTTATTGGGCCATCATTGGTTCTAAACACAACTTATTGGTTATATACACACCTTAGTGGGACTCATTAGTCCCAACTAAACACACCATATTGGGCCATAATTGGTCGTAAACACAACTTATTGGTTATATAAACACCTTATTAAGACTCATTGGTGCCAACTAACCCTCATTTTCCCTAAACCCACTTTATTGTGCCATCATTGTTCCTAAACACAACATATTGGTCATATACACACATTAGTGGGACTCATTGGTCCCAACTAAACACACCTTTTTGGGCCATCATTGGTCCTAAACACAACTTATTGGTTATATACACACCTTAGTAAGACTTATTGGTCCTAACCGACCCTCATTGCCCTACTAAACACACCTTATTGGGCCATCATTGGTCCTAAACATAACTTATTGGTTATATACACACCTTAGTGGGACTCATTAGTCCCAACTAAACACACCATATTGGGCCATAATTGGTCGTAAACACAACTTATTGGTTATATAAACACCTTATCAGGACTCATTGGTGCCAACTAACCCTCATTGTCCCTAAACCCACTTTATTGTGCCATCATTGTTCCTAAACACAACGTATTGGTCATATACACACATTAGTGGGACTCATTGGTCCCAACTAAACACACCTTTTTGGGCCATAATTGGTCGTAAACACAACTTATTGGTTATATACACACTTTATTGGGACTCATTGGTCCCAACGGACCCTCATTGCCCTTAAACACACATTATTGGGCCATCATTGGTCCTAAACACAACTTATTGGTTATATAAGACACACCTTACTAGGACTTATTGGTCCCAAGCGACCCTCATTGCCCTACTAAACACTCCTTATAGGGCCATCATTGGTCCTAAACACAACTTATTGGTTATATACACACCTTAGTGGGACTCATTAGTCCCAACTAAACACACATTATTGGGCCATCATTGGTCCTAAACACAACGTATTGGTCATATACACACATTAGTGGGACTCATTGGTCCCAACTAAACACACCTTTTTGGGCCATAATTGGTCGTAAACACAACTTATTGGTTATATACACACTTTATTGGGACTCATTGGTCCCAACGGACCTTCATTGCCCTTAAACACACATTATTGGGCCATCATTGGTCCTAAACACAACTTATTGGTTATATAAGACACACCTTACTAGGACTTATTGGTCCCAACCGACCCTCATTGCCCTACTAAACACACCTTATTGGGCCATCATTGGTTCTAAACACAACTTATTGGTTATATACACACCTTAGTGGGACTCATTAGTCCCAACTAAACACACCATATTGGGCCATAATTGGTCGTAAACACAACTTATTGGTTATATAAACACCTTATTAAGACTCATTGGTGCCAACTAACCCTCATTTTCCCTAAACCCACTTTATTGTGCCATCATTGTTCCTAAACACAACATATTGGTCATATACACACATTAGTGGGACTCATTGGTCCCAACTAAACACACCTTTTTGGGCCATCATTGGTCCTAAACACAACTTATTGGTTATATACACACCTTAGTAAGACTTATTGGTCCTAACCGACCCTCATTGCCCTATTAAACACACCTTATTGGGCCATCATTGGTCCTAAACATAACTTATTGGTTATATACACACCTTAGTGGGACTCATTAGTCCCAACTAAACACACCATATTGGGCCATAATTGGTCGTAAACACAACTTATTGGTTATATAAACACCTTATCAGGACTCATTGGTGCCAACTAACCCTCATTGTCCCTAAACCCACTTTATTGTGCCATCATTGTTCCTAAACACAACGTATTGGTCATATACACACATTAGTGGGACTCATTGGTCCCAACTAAACACACCTTTTTGGGCCATAATTGGTCGTAAACACAACTTATTGGTTATATACACACTTTATTGGGACTCATTGGTCCCAACGGACCCTCATTGCCCTTAAACACACATTATTGGGCCATCATTGGTCCTAAACACAACTTATTGGTTATATAAGACACACCTTACTAGGACTTATTGGTCCCAAGCGACCCTCATTGCCCTACTAAACACTCCTTATAGGGCCATCATTGGTCCTAAACACAACTTATTGGTTATATACACACCTTAGTGGGACTCATTAGTCCCAACTAAACACACATTATTGGGCCATCATTGGTCCTAAACACAACGTATTGGTCATATACACACATTAGTGGGACTCATTGGTCCCAACTAAACACACCTTTTTGGGCCATAATTGGTCGTAAACACAACTTATTGGTTATATACACACTTTATTGGGACTCATTGGTCCCAACGGACCTTCATTGCCCTTAAACACACATTATTGGGCCATCATTGGTCCTAAACACAACTTATTGGTTATATAAGACACACCTTACTAGGACTTATTGGTCCCAACCGACCCTCATTGCCCTACTAAACACACCTTATTGGGCCATCATTGGTTCTAAACACAACTTATTGGTTATATACACACCTTAGTGGGACTCATTAGTCCCAACTAAACACACCATATTGGGCCATAATTGGTCGTAAACACAACTTATTGGTTATATAAACACCTTATTAAGACTCATTGGTGCCAACTAACCCTCATTTTCCCTAAACCCACTTTATTGTGCCATCATTGTTCCTAAACACAACATATTGGTCATATACACACATTAGTGGGACTCATTGGTCCCAACTAAACACACCTTTTTGGGCCATCATTGGTCCTAAACACAACTTATTGGTTATATACACACCTTAGTAAGACTTATTGGTCCTAACCGACCCTCATTGCCCTACTAAACACACCTTATTGGGCCATCATTGGTCCTAAACATAACTTATTGGTTATATACACACCTTAGTGGGACTCATTAGTCCCAACTAAACACACCTTTTTGGGCCATCATTGGTACTAAACACAACTTATTGGTTATATACACACCTTAGTAAGACTTATTGGTCCTAACCGACCCTCATTGCCCTACTAAACACACCTTATTGGGCCATCATTGGTTCTAAACACAACTTATTGGTTATATACACACCTTAGTGGGACTCATTAGTCCCAACTAAACACACCATATTGGGCCATAATTGGTCGTAAACACAACTTATTGGTTATATAAACACCTTATTAAGACTCATTGGTGCCAACTAACCCTCATTGTCCCTAAACCCACTTTATTGTGCCATCATTGTTCCTAAACACAACGTATTGGTCATATATACACATTAGTGGGACTCATTGGACCCAACTAAACACACCTTTTTGGGCCATCATTGGTCCTAAACACAACTTATTGGTTATGTACACACCTTAGTAGGACTTATTGGTCCTAACCGACCCTCATTGCCCTACTAAACACACCTTATTGGGCCATCATTGGTCCTAAACATAACTTATTGGTTATATACACACCTTAGTGGGACTCATTAGTCCCAACTAAACACACCATATTGGGCCATAATTGGTCGTAAACACAACTTATTGGTTATATAAACACCTTATCAGGACTCATTGGTGCCAACTAACCCTCATTGTCCCTAAACCCACTTTATTGTGCCATCATTGGTCCTAAACACAACGTATTGGTCATATACAGACATTAGTGGGACTCATTGGTCCCAACTAAACACACCTTTTTGGGCCATAATTGGTCGTAAACACAACTTATTGGTTATATACACACTTTATTGGGACTCATTGGTCCGAACGGACCCTCATTGCCCTTAAACACACATTATTGGGCCATCATTGGTCCTAAACACAACTTATTGGTTATATAAGACACACCTTACTAGGACTT
Source organism: Deinandra increscens subsp. villosa (assembly GCA_039602395.1). Lineage (NCBI taxonomy): Eukaryota > Viridiplantae > Streptophyta > Magnoliopsida > Asterales > Asteraceae > Deinandra > Deinandra increscens. Next base: position 9,019 of record JBCNJP010010189.1, on the reverse strand, counting down.
ATTGGTCCCAACCGACCCTCATTGCCCTACTAAACACACCTTATTGGCCCATCATTGGTTCTAAACACAACTTATTGGTTATATACACACCTTAGTGTGACTCATTAGTCCCAACTAAACACACATTATTGGGCCATCATTGGTCCTAAACACAACTTATTGGTTATATACACACCTTACTAGGACTTATTGGTTCTAACCGACCCTCATTGCACAACTAAACACACCTTATTGGGCCATCATTGGTCCTAAACATAACTTGTTGGTTATATACACACCTTAGTGGGACTCATTAGTCCCAACTAAACACACCATATTGGGCCATAATTGGTCGTAAACACAACTTATTGGTTATATAAACACCTTATTAAGACTCATTGGTTCCAACTAACCCTCATTGTCCCTAAACCCACTTTATTGTGCCATCATTGTTCCTAAACACAACGTATTGGTCATATACACACATTAGTGCGACTCATTGGTCCCAACTAAACACACCTTTTTGGGCCATCATTGGTCCTAAACACAACTTATTGGTTATTGTTGATACATGATTCCTGATCGTCATGTGAAGTATCGAGAACAAGACGGAACGTACAAGTTTAGGGTTGGCCGAACCTTGGCCGAACTCCAGGTTCGGAGCCACCGAAGCTTGGCCGAACCTGAGGATCGGCCAGTCGTGGTTTCAGCCTATAAATAGGTTGGTCTTGTATAGTGTTAGAAGGCTTCCGTGTCATATACTTTCTAAGTGTACTCTGTGGTTCTCTGTGGTTAATACAAGTCTCGGTTGTATTTACTCTCTGTGTTTTGCTTGTTTACATTGATTTCTATACGACTAAGTAGAAGATCTTCACGCTCACGCACTTTCAAGTGGTATCAGAGCTATAGGTTTACTCTACTAGTCGGAGATCAGTGTTTTTCGAGTTATCGAGTTCAAATTCACGTTTTTGATTTTCAAAACTCGGTTTTCATCTTCATTTCTCAAAATCATCGTTCAAATCATCATGATTTACGTTCAATATGTATCTGTTTGTTCATGTTCAGTTGATTGAGTGTTTACAGCTCGAGAGGTGTTAATTTCAGTGAGTTTTTCCAAATTTTTCCGAAATTTCGCGTTCGGCCGAACTCCTCGTTCGGTGTAACTGCTCCGCACTTCAGGTTCGGAGCACGCTCGGCATAACCGCTCCGAACACCAGGTTCGGAGTACGTTCGGAGGTGTTCGGTGAAGGATCGGAGGGTTTCGGAGTTAACAAAGTTCGGTGAGAGTTCGGTTTGTGTTTCTGAGTTCGGACCACGTTCGGAGGTCGTTCGGAGGGTATATTAGGTTCGGACGAAGTTCGGAGTGAACAGTAATCTGATTTTCAAATATGTCCGATTTTCAAGCGTTCGCGGCTATTCAAAACTCAGTTCAAGCAACTATGCAAACGATGATGAACTATGATAATGAAATTGGAACAAGTCAGAAAGTTCCCAAATTGCTAAAGTTAGAAGATTATCATAGTTGGGTTAAACGGTTTGAAGCATATGTCGATACAAATGACATTGATATGTGGTTAGCGTTCACTGACCAATATGTTTATCCTAAAGATGAAACTGGTGAACCTATACTTCAAAGAAAAATGTCTTCTGAACAAAAGAAAGCTTATCAAGCTGAGAAAAAGGCATATGGTACTTTAACGATGGCATTGCCTAAAGAATTACTTCATCAATTTCCTGGTAACTACACATCGAAAAATCTATGGGATGCTTTAGAGAAAAGATGTGAAGGCAATGACCAGTACAAGAAAAGTCGACAAAAGGTTTTGAAGAAAGAATTTGATAGTTTCAAACATTATCAAAATGAAATGATTCCCAATCTGATTGCAAGATTTGCTCATCTGATGAGTGAAATGCGTTTGGTGAATCTTACTAAGGAAGAAGCTGATATGAAAGAAAAGATTTTGGAAGCTCTACCTGAAAAATGGGAGAATTATGTTATGATGATTACTCATGACAAGGATTTTCAAGGATTGTCTTTCAATGATTTAGTTCAAAGAATTCAAGCTAGGGATATGGAATTGATGGTGAACAAGTCTCTTCCTACACAAATTCAGAATCCTGCAGTGTATCATGGTGAAAATGATTCTACAATGAATGCTGGGAAATCGAATATTCTTAATTCTGCACCCCCAACAGCCTTTCTAGCAGGTAAATCTGAATCTTCAAATTATTCTTCTACTGGTTGCACTGTGTCATTTCCAAGTTCTTCGACTCCAACTGCATTATCTGCTCAAACTGTTGATGATTATAATGCATTAATGTCTGCTTTGGTATCTTCGTATTTTGGTGTTATCACGGGTGCTGTGAGTAATGCTGAGTTGGCAAATGAAGATTATGATCAGATTGATTATGATCATTTGGAAGAAATGGATCTAAATTGGCAGTATGCAATGCTGGTTCGACGAACGAAGAAATTTTTTAACAGAACGGGGAAGAAGAGATTGAATCAGGAGGGTAAGATTGGTTTGGATAAATCTAAGGTAAAATGTTACAAGTGTGCAAATTATGGTCACTTTGCTCGAGAATGTCCAAGTTCTGCAGATCATAAATTGAAAACTGGTCAACATGCACATTTAGTTTATCATTCACCAAATAAAGTTGAGAAGGTTGAGATGAAATCTGCTAATCTTGTTCATGATTGGACCAATACGTTTCCACATTCAAGTGAGTTTGCATGGAATGCAGATACTGAAGCTAAAAGGAATAATTCTAAACCTGCAATTGCTTTGACTGTTCGTCATGTTGATGATGATAGCATTTTAACTGATTCTGATTCTTATTCAAGTGTCTCCTTGGTTCATGAAGAATTACCTAGAGTCTCTGAGAGTTCAAAGGTTGAAGAGGCTGAATGTCTTAAATGTAAGAGATTTCTTCAGGAGATTGCAAGTTTTGAACAAAGTCATCAACTTTCGACTGAAGAGATAGTGGTGTTAAAACAAGAATTGGAAGATTTTCAAAAGAAGTATTATGAGTTGGTTCATGTACATGAAAATGTTTTAAAAGAAAAAGCAACATTGGCTGAAGAATGTGAGAAAGCAAAAGCAGAAGCTTTAGATGCAGCTCAAGATTTTGAGAATCTGTTTGAGAAAAGTTATCCGGTGCAGAAAAAGTATGAAGAAGCAACTGCTCTTATTGCTACAACTGCTGTTACTGTTGAAAAACTTCAGAACAAAATTTCTATGCTTCAAGATGAGAATACTCTGTATCGTGATAAAAATGAAGTCTTGACAAAGGATGTTGAGATTTACAAGAAAAAGAGGGAAAGTGTTCTTGAAGAGTTATTTGCTGAATGTGAGATCCGAAAGCTACAAACTTATGAATATGATGATCTCAATGCAAAGTTCATCAAGTCACAGAAAGAAGTGTTTGACGCTCAACAACAGATCAATGATTTAAAATTGGAGATTTTGGAATTGAAGCGGCAAGTGAAGAATTGCAATTTATCACCCACAATGTTAAATTTCTTATATAAGCAGGATCAGAGTTCAGATAGTTCTCAGAAGGCGGATGTTCATTTGGTTCCTCAACCAGTGGATTTAACCGAAGTTACTGCTGCTCAGATTGATCCAAAAGATGAATTGCATGATTATTCCAAATTTGCTACTCCACCCAAGAAGAACAAATCTAAGTCCACAAAGAAGGAAAAGCCTTTGGGTGAAGCTCCAAAATTTGTGTCAACAGTCTGTATTGTTGGAGAATGAGAAGGTTTGTGCTAAGGTTGTGTCAAGTTCTTCATCTGCAACAGAAGAAGAAAAAGTTTTGGTTGAAAAGAACAAGCTGAAGGATATCAAAGCTAAATTCACTAGTGATGCCAAGTCAAGAGGTGCATCAGGTTCTTCTTCCGGTTCTTTAAAGCTTCAAGGATCTAAACATAAAGGTTTGGGTTTTGTTGTGAAGGAAGAACTGCTTCAAACAAAGAAACCGGTGAAAGTTGCCAAGGCTTCTAAAGCTAAGGTTACAAAGAAATCTCCATCTCAGAAGGAATTCATTTACTATTCTGGAAGATCGTCATCTTCAAGGAGTCCATCTCCTAGGTATGATTCCTCTGATGATTTCTTTGACAATTTTGATTCTGAGCATTCATCAGGTTTTTCAAAATCAAAACAATTTTCAAATGTGTTTAGAGAACGACTTTGTTATGTATGTCGTCAACCTGGACATCTTGCTGCTGATTGTCCGACGACTGCATATATCCACAAAACTGCCAAATATGTGGATAACAAAGGTCAAATTTTTGATGAACCTTGGTCCCCAAAGATAAAATCAAATCGTAAATCGTCTTGGTCTAAACCAAGTACGTCGGTTGAGTCTGATTCAGGTTCTGATCAAAAATTGCAAATTTTACAAATTTGGAAACCAAAAGTTGTGTCCAAGGCCAACAATGACTTTGTGGAAGACACCGGGCGACCCGACGATGTTACATCGGGTCGATCCCAGAGCGACTAATGATTTATTTGGTGTCAACAGGTGTTTCAAGAAGACCTTTCAGTGATTGGATAATTGCTGATTGTGAAATATCTGTTCTAATTAATCTGACTTTCAAATTTACTTGTGTTTTCAAAAGAACTTAAACTGCAAGTATTCGTGTTGGTTGATCAATTTTTCTTGGTTTTTCACTCCGTCTCATTTTGAGGGGGAGTTTGTTTTTGCAAAAATACAAAAATAGTGTGTTGTTTTTCAAGTCGTAAAAATGAAAATCTATAAATAGAATTGTCATTTTTAGGGGGAGAAATTTGAAAAAGACAAAAACATTAAAAATGCAAAAAGCCAAAAACATTGAAAAATGAGAAATTGTATCCGACATAAATGGGAAATGATGGTACATTGGCTGACAGTGTCTGACTCATGGATAAAGTAAATGAAAAAGCCATAAGACCATTTGATCGATGTGCAAGATAGGCTCAGCAAATCAGAAAGTATACAAATGTGATATACACTAAGTCGATGTGCAAGATAGGCTCAGCAAATCAGAAAGTATACAAATGTGATATACACTAAATCTGATGCTTGACCTAGTGGACAACATCTTGATGCGTATCTCATGATATATCAAGAAAAAGATATGTGAAAAATAAAATGAGAAGTCACTGTGTATACATGTGTTCATTTTGCAAAGATTTAAACTTGTTTGATTTTCTTTATTTTGTCAAACGATCGGACTTTCTCTGCGTGTCGAAAGACCGACCTGATCGTTGTTCGTTTGACGTTCTCCTTTATTTTCTTTGGTGTTTCGTATAACTCATCGGACTTTCTCTGCGTGTACGGGAGTACCGACCTGATTGTTGTTGAGTTATACAATTTCAACTTGTTTTATTTTCTTATTTTGTTAAATCCGAGGCCTTATCTGCGTATCAAAAGATCGACCTTAAGGTAGACGATTTAACGTTCTTATTTCTTTTTGCATGGAACACAGTTGACTATATCATGAATATAATCATTATGTGATTAATATCACAAGTGAAATCACAAAATGTGATAAGCAAAGCATATCTGAGTATGTATGATAGTGTGGGGTACACTGGTCAATGCAAATCTAATAAATACCTTAACATATCCAGATGTTATGAGTATGATTGTGCCAGAGTTTAAAGTTGGACAATGTATATCTGCAATCGGCATGGCTTATGTGCTACAATAATCGAAATTGAAGTGTAGTTCAGCATGTTATGACCAATATGATCCCATGTTGTGATCTTTCTCACAAAAGACAAAAATAGTGTCTGATTTTGTATGGCTTTACTTTCTTATTAGAAAATATCAAAAAGATTTTAGGTGGGTTTTGATATAAAGTTTCTAAAAGTCAAAAAGATTTTGTTTCTGATTTGTTTTCGATTGATCAACACGAAATACGAAATCGTTTTCAAAATCAAAATATCTTGGAGTCTCGAAGAGACGTTTTGCGCCAAGATTATTTATGTTGGCAGGTTTCTAAGTGGAAGAGAACATCACAACTTCAAGTCTTCTGAAGATTGTTGATAAAGAGACTACACACGTTGCAATATCAAGTATTCAAGATTGAACTCATCGTCTAGATCGAGGAGGAGTTTGATTGAAGATTCAAGATACAAGTTTTATTAAGAGGAGTTGATACTGCACATGTCGAGGGGGAGTTTGTTGATACATGATTCCTGATCGTCATGTGAAGTATCGAGAACAAGACGGAACGTACAAGTTTAGGGTTGGCCGAACCTTGGCCGAACTCCAGGTTCGGAGCCACCGAAGCTTGGCCGAACCTGAGGATCGGCCAGTCGTGGTTTCAGCCTATAAATAGGTTGGTCTTGTATAGTGTTAGAAGGCTTCCGTGTCATATACTTTCTAAGTGTACTCTGTGGTTCTCTGTGGTTAATACAAGTCTCGGTTGTATTTACTCTCTGTGTTTTGCTTGTTTACATTGATTTCTATACGACTAAGTAGAAGATCTTCACGCTCACGCACTTTCAGTTATATACACACCTTAGTAGGACTTATTGGTCCTAAGCGACCCTCATTGCCCTACTAAACACACCTTATTGGGCCATCATTGGTCCTAAACATAACTTATTGGTTATATACACACCTTAGTGGGACTCATTAGTCCCAACTAAACACACCATATTGGGCCATAATTGGTCGTAAACACAACTTATTGGTTATATAAACACCTTATCAGGACTCATTGGTGCCAACTAACCCTCATTGTCCCTAAACCCACTTTATTGTGCCATCATTGGTCCTAAACACAACGTATTGGTCATATACACACATTAGTGGGACTCATTGGTCCCAACTAAACACACCTTTTTGGGCCATAATTGGTCGTAAACACAACTTATTGGTTATATACACACTTTATTGGGACTCATTGGTCCCAACGGACCTTCATTGCCCTTAAACACACATTATTGGGCCATCATTGGTCCTAAACACAACTTATTGGTTATATAAGACACACCTTACTAGGACTTATTGGTCCCAACCGACCCTCATTGCCCTACTAAACACACCTTATTGGGCCATCATTGGTTCTAAACACAACTTATTGGTTATATACACACCTTAGTGGGACTCATTAGTCCCAACTAAACACACCATATTGGGCCATAATTGGTCATAAACACAACTTATTGGTTATATAAACACCTTAATAAGACTCATTGGTACCAACTAACCCTCATTTTCCCTAAACCCACTTTATTGTGCCATCATTGTTCCTAAACACAACATATTGGTCATATACACACATTAGTGGGACTCATTGGTCCCAACTAAACACACCTTTTTGGGCCATCATTGGTCCTAAACACAACTTATTGGTTATATACACACCTTAGTAAGACTTATTGGTCCTAACCGACCCTCACTGCCCTACTAAACACACCTTATTGGGCCATCATTGGTCCTAAACATAACTTATTGGTTATATACACACCTTAGTGGGACTCATTAGTCCCAACTAAACACACCATATTGGGCCATAATTGGTCGTAAACACAACTTATTGGTTATATAAACACCTTATTAAGACTCATTGGTGCCAACTAACCCTCATTGTCCCTAAACCCACTTTATTGTGCCATCATTGTTCCTAAACACAACGTATTGGTCATATACACACATTAGTGGGACTCATTGGTCCCAACTAAACACACCTTTTTGGGCCATAATTGGTCGTAAACACAACTTATTGGTTATATACACACTTTATTGGGACTCATTGGTCCCAACGGACCCTCATTGCCCTTAAACACACATTATTGGGCCATCATTGGTCCTAAACACAACTTATTGGTTATATAAGACACACCTTACTAGGACTTATTGGTCCCAACCGACCCTCATTACCCTACTAAACACACCTTATTAGGCCATCATTGGTTCTAAACACAACTTATTGGTTATATACACACCTTAGTGGGACTCATTAGTCCCAACTAAACACACATTATTGGGCCATCATTGGTCCTAAACACAACTTATTGGTTATATACACACCTTACTAGGACTTATTGGTTCTAACCGACCCTCATTGCCCAACTAAACACACCTTATTGGGCCATCATTGGTCCTAAACATAACTTGTTGGTTATATACACACCTTATTGGGACTCATTAGTCCCAACTAAACACACCATATTGGGCCATAATTGGTCGTAAACACAACTTATTGGTTATATAAACACCTTATTAAGACTCATTGGTGCCAACTAACCCTCATTGTCCCTAAACCCACTTTATTGTGCCATCATTGTTCCTAAACACAACGTATTGGTCATATACACACATTAGTGGGACTCATTGGTCCCAACTAAACACACCTTTTTGGGCCATCATTGGTCCTAAACACAACTTATTGGTTATATACACACCTTAGTAGGACTTATTGGTCCTAACCGACCCTCATTGCCCTACTAAACACACCTTATTGGGCCATCATTGGTCCTAAACATAACTTATTGGTTATATACACACCTTAGTGGGACTCATTAGTCCCAACTAAACACACCATATTGGGCCATAATTGGTCGTAAACACAACTTATTGGTTATATAAACACCTTATCAGGACTCATTGGTGCCAACTAACCCTCATTGTCCCTAAACCCACTTTATTGTGCCATCAATGGTCCTAAACACAACGTATTGGTCATATACACATGTACACATTAGTGGGACTCATTGGTCCCAACTAAACACACCTTTTTGGGCCATAATTGGTCGTAAACACAACTTATTGGTTATATACACACTTTATTGGGACTCATTGGTCCCAACGGACCCTCATTGCCCTTAAACACACATTATTGGGCCATCATTGGTCCTAAACACAACTTATTGGTTATATAAGACACACCTTACTAGGACTTATTGGTCCCAACCGACCCTCATTGCCCTACTAAACACACCTTATTAGGCCATCATTGGTTCTAAACACAACTTATTGGTTATATACACACCTTAGTGGGACTCATTAGTCCCAACTAAACACACATTATTGGGCCATC
>JBCNJP010010188.1:0-23782 GCA_039602395.1 Deinandra increscens subsp. villosa | reverse complement strand
ATTGGATGCCACATGGCATCACCACAACAATCCATTTTGTGGTTTTCCCGCTCAAATTTTTTCAAATAAATGAAATTTGACTTTCATAATATAGTTATGATTATTCAAAAATAGAAAGAGTCTAATTACAAACTATATAATTACGTCTTTAATTATATTTCAAAAAAGTCAAACACATTTAAAGATTGAATTATATATCGTAAATGACGGATTTGGATTTGAAAAAAAAAGTCAATTTTAAATCCAATGAGCCTTAAATATTGTAATTTCAAACAACTAAATCAATTCTTATGAATTTTAATAGAGATATTATCACTATAATTGCATTCTTAATTTTATTATTTTTTTACAAACAATTATTTCTTAAATAAATATAACAATATAATTAATATCAATAACTTTTTTTTATTGTTTAGCTACACAAATTCCCAAATAGATGTATCATAAGGGTGATCCTTGAGTGGTGCCTATGACTGCTCTTAGATTATTCATGCACGAATGCACGATTATAATCAAATGGTTTTGTTTTTGTGTTTGTTTTTATAATTGAAAAAGGGTATGATACAAACTTTAATTTTCTCTTAAGTTTTACAGATTACAAGAAATGTTTATATCATTTTTATATTTTATTAGGAAGTGAAGAGGCTCATTGTAGAAAAATATTGAAATTTTTAATTGGATATTTCTAATAAAAAAAAATTCTTAGATGATATAAAGAATCATTAGGACAATTTAGTTTCTGATTTTTTTTAAATACCGCCGTACGATGCGCGGGTTTCGATTATCGAATTACATTTATTATAATATTTAAATTGTTGGATTTATTTTTTTAAAACCACCCGTGCGTCGCACGGGTATCAAAAACTAGTTTATATATATAACAATTCTAATTGCTAGCCACACTCAGAGATTGATTTACTGTACATCTTTTCATCCACTAAGAATTTGACAATGGGTTTCTTTAGCCACTAACTTTCTGCCATTTATTAAGGTGACATGTTTTTCATCTCCTCTTTCTTACTCAATCTCTCATCAAGAATAGTTTCTTACTACTACAAAAAGCAGTTTTCTTGCTAACGCTTTTTGCACGTCAAGAAAAGAGGTCCAGATGGACGCGCAAATGCGCGTCAAGGAAGGCAGGGTCAAGAGAGCTGCGACGCGCGGACAGCGCGTCATCCCTTTTATGACGCCGTGCCAAACTGTAACGCACATGCATGCGTGTCATAAAAAGCACATCAAAGAAGCCCCGTCATAAATCTTCTTATGACACTCATTTTGTGCGTCATGAATTTAAATTTTCTTTTTTTGTAAATTCACTAATTTCCACGTTGTTGACAGTTAACCTCATAATCAAAATAAAATACACTTATAGTAAAATAATACATTTCATATATAGAGCAAACATTACAAAGTTAACATTAGTTTACATTGCACTACATGTAACCTTAGCTTCTTCCATCTCAATACTTGCATTATCAAGCCCATCTAACATTGTGTAGAGGAGGGTCGAATGTGTGTAACGGTGACATGTGACATCCATAGACTCTAGCTGCAGGCAACCTGTCAAAACCTATAGTCCCTGTATACCTTTTCGTAACCGTGTTTAGTCATGCCATTGTTATACCTATGAGTTGTTCCCAGTGTGTTAACGATATATAATGGGTCCGGCCATTTAGACATCTCAATATGCAGCGTATTGGGCAATACTCTGCGTATAGGACTAATATGCAGCGTATTACCCAATACTCTGCGTATAGGTTTCTGGTGAATTTTTTTTTTATGTTTTGTGTTATTTGTTTTTTGGGTAAAAAGTTATTAAAAACCAAAAAAAATTAAAAAAAAATTAAAAACACGCATCTAGGCGTGATGTCTTTTATCAACAGGCCACCAACAACCCACAAACATTATTTACAATTTTTTTTTACAAAACACTCAAACACCTAGCTAATATAGCATGTTTTAAATTGAAAAAAAAATTGAAGTATTTTTAAAAAATCTAAAAAATTCACATAACGTTTTTATGAACTTAACTAAAGGAGGTCATGAGGAAAAAAATACATCAGATGTTCATAACTTTTTTGTTTTTTTTTTTTGGTTTAAATAATTTTTTGTAAATAATGTTTGTGGTTGTTGGTGACCTATTGATGAAAAAGACATCACCCTTCATGAGTGTTTTTATTTATTTATTTATTTATTTATTTTTTTTGTTTTTAATAACTTTTTACCCAAAAAACAAATAACACAAAACATAAAAAAAAATTCACCAGAAACCTATACGCAGAGTATTGGGTAATACGCTGCATATTAGTCCTATACGCAGAGTATTGCCCATAAACAGTGTAGTCAACAGTAGCACGTAACGTCCTAAATAAAATAAATAGGCATATGCATAAGGTCTACAATCATTTGAGTAACATAAGTCACCCAAGTGATACCAGTCAAGTCTTGACGTTTTAATCCCGTTTGTATACGTTTGAAAACTCGTTAGCTTGTATTTATTAAATAACTACTTTCATGATTATTTATATTTACGTTCAAATAAATATAACAAGAGGTTAAACAACTATTTAGTTCAATCAAGTCCTAAATATTGAAATTAAAAATAATAGTGTTTGTTATTATTTTTACAAGTTTGTATAATTATTTTTAATTAAATAATTACGTGTTTGATTTGCTAATCATGCATGTTATAATTATTTCCAAATAATTATGATTAACCATATTTGCTGAATAAAACATAATTAATCGTCAAGATTAATTATTCATTCTTAAAACATGAATCGTTTAACATTTAATCATTTAATATTTCGAAGTCGTTTAAAATATTCCTTTGACATGAAATATTTATTTCTTTCTTAAATATTTTCAAAACATCGTAACGACGCTTGGGTTTATATAAGAGTAAATTACACAAAAGGTCCTTTATGTTTTATCCAAATTTCGGATTAAGTCATTTAACTATATTAGTTACACTAGACATCCTTTATGTTTTATACTTGTTTCATAGAAGGACCTTTATCACTAACGGAGTTAAAAATCATCCTTAAGTCAGGGGCAGTTTTGTCAGTTTACAATATTCTTTAATAAAACCTTAAATTCGAAATTATCCTCTTTATTTAAAACAATCAGATGCACCCACCTACGATGAAGAAGAAGATATCGAGTGATTTTGGTGATATTTTTTGGTTTTGAGCTCGGATGATATAGGATGGCTAGCTATCAATGACTTTAATTGCAAAAAAAAACGGAATAGTATGATATATACAGGGGTTACACGAGTCGATGCCACGTGATACATATCTCATATACTTGTCAAGATTTTGTTGTCATGCATACATGATTTTCTCTTTTACCTAATAGTAATTAAAACAATTCATAAAACTGTGTTGTGTTTATTGATTTTGATCTTATCATGATCGGAATTCATTCATGAGTAGCTTGCTAGTTTCAAATTAGAATTCGATTATGTTTTGAGAAGTTACAGTAGTCATCATCTTCACCGTCGTTCTTCGAAGCTCATGAATGGCGGTGGAGAAGGGGGTGCATCTGATTGTTCTAAATAAATGGGTAATTTTGATTTTAACGTTCTTCTCCTTCTAGGATCATAAATCCATCAAAATTGAATGAATCTCGAAATTAAATGCATAATCTTGCTCGAAATCAAAATCCAAATAAAACTAGATCCATATTTACGTGGTTTTGTAACAAATTGAAGATCCGAGAATGAACTCGGTATCGCGAAGAAGAAGATGGACTGTGATTTTACAAATCGATCTAAACTCAACTAAGAACTTGAAATCGTTGGAAGCTACCGACTCGCAATAAAAAACCGACCAGATTGAAATCGATTTTGAGAAAAGCCGAATCAGGTTGAAAGCCAAATCAAGGAAGAAACGTGAGGAGACGTTCAATGCCTTCTTAGGTTTTTTAATATTAGACTTTTTTAATGTTTTATTAAAAGATTTTGTGAAATGACTAAAGTGCCCCTGTCTTAACGGTACTTTTTAACACCATTAGTGGTAAAGGACCTTCTATGAAATAGGTTGAAAACATAAAGGACCTTTTTTGTAATTTACTCTTTATATAAAGTTGTCTTTATAAAAACTTGATTTTATTTAAAAATCTCTAACGGACGTAATTCTATTTTCGGTTACTTCGATCTCATCAAAGTAACATTAAAATCCATATAAGTATTTAAAGTCAATGGCTTGTCTTTGATTTATTTTTATAAAATCCTTTTATAAAAATATTTATTTCCACATGTGACTTTTTTTATAGAAAAATGTCTATTTATAGCAAAAGTCTTAGAAAGGTTAAAACTTGTAATAAATCCAAGTATTTATGTCAAATTAATCATCTGACATAAATATTATTCTCACCATTTTTAGTAACAAAATCTATAAAAATTCCTTTTGTCATGTAAGGCTTTTAACACATATTTAATATGTCATTTTTCCCAAACAAGTAATATTCCTTTACTTGTCATAGGTTGTTTTGTTATTTTTAGTCATGATTTACATATGTGTTAACTTAGTTATAAATCCATTACATGTTTGTTATATTCTTTCATTTTCTAGCATTTTCTTATAACATGATCATATGCTCATATCTACTAACACATTGTGTTAGGACCAATGATTTAATAATATGCAATCACTAACACATTTGTGTTAGGATAAGAAATATAAATAACAATCACTAACACTTTTGTGTTAGGACAAGAAATATAAATAACAATCATTAACACTTTTGTGTTAGGACAAGAAATATAAATAACAATCACTAACACTTTTGTGTTAGGACAAGAAATATAAATAACAATAACTAACACTTTGTGTTAGGACAAATAAATATAAACATGTATAGATTGTTAGTTAACATTTATGATTTAATTTATATGAAGAGGCTTGGGTTTTGTTTAAATCAACTAACTTATGAAACCAAGGTTTCATATACATAAGATTCATGGTGCACACTTGTTACTTTCATTTTTGATTTCACAAATGTGTTTCACCACACTCCTTGGCTATTTTTAAGTCTCAAAGACACCAAGATAAGTGCTTGATCTTAGAAGAAAGGAGGTTAAGAAGGGAGTTGTTGTTAGTTGATCAAACAAACACAAGCATTCTAGTTAATTTGGTGGATTATTGTCAAGACTTGAGGGTTTTCATGGGTGAAGAATAGGTGGAGAATGAGTTAGAAAACTCACAAAAGAAGAAGAGGAGAAATTGGTGGAGGTTGGTGGTGGTTTGTGGCGGTTGGCGGTGGCCGGTGGTGGTCCGGCGGTGGCAGCAGGGCGGCGGACGGCGGCAGGGCTGTGGTGGCCGGTCGGTTAAGAGGGAGGAGAGGGGAGGGAGTTTGAGAGTGTTTGTTTGGTGTGAGGGGACAAGTAGGAGGCTTGTCTCCTACTTATACTCAAAGTTGAGTTAATATCCTTTGGGTAATTAAGTGTTGTCAAGCCCTCATAATCTCTAACTAGTTTCAAGTGTTGGTGATTAATTTTTTATAAATCCTTCAAGTGTTTTATAAAAGTTTAACACTTTTATAAAATATAAAGTGGTTAGGAGTTTATAAAAATCATAACTTTTTAAAATATAACCCAAGTTTATTTAATCTAATAAGGTGGTGGTTTTTATTTTTATAAAAGTTGAGGGTCCAAGTTTCATAAAAGTATTAGTGGGTTAAGAGTTTATAAAAGTTATGGGTTATTGTTTTTATAAATCTAGTGGGCTAAACAATTTGTTATATTGTTTGTATGTGGGCCTAAGCCCAATAAAAAGTGAAGTGGGCCGAAGCCCATTCGGGTTTGGAAAGGCGACTGGGCCGAAGCCCATGTGTAATCGGTTAGGGGGTTGGGCCGGTCTTAGGCTGGTTTGCCGATTGGGCCGCGAAGAAAAGAGGAAAAGGTTGGGCCGGTTTCGGCCCAAGGTGATTCGGGTCGCGGGTCGGGTATCCGGGTTGGGGAATTTACTCGGTGAGTCGAGGTGAACCTCCGGGTAAAGTTTCGGGTCCATCCGGGTTATTTCGGTCTTATTGGGCCTAACCGGGCCCATTAGGGTCATTGGATTGTTCGTTTGGCTAAGTCTTGACAAAGTAACATTTTTCATAACGTTTTAAGTTCATAAAACGTTTTAACAGTTTATATCAGTTTTGATAAAATATAAAATGTCAAATTTTATATTTAATTTCTTATTATTGAAGTTCCACATTTATATTATGAAATCTTTCATATTTTACGGATATACAAATGCGGGATTTAAGTTGGTTAATCATCTAGCTAAACACAGTTAATCATGTATCAAAATGGTAATTCACGTAATTGTCACATAATGATATTTAACTAAAAGTCAACGGAGAGAGAGGTTTGACCTGATTTTTGACGAGGTGTCACATTGCAACCAAGGGCTCTGATACTAATCTATCACACCCCCAATTTCCACTAACGGAGTTTTACTGTGTCGGGTATGATCCAAAACAGGACCCGAGTCATTAGTTACATCAAACATAAGTTAAGGGTTGAAAATTTAAATATATCTCCAAACGGGAAATATCAAAACCAAAAAGTTAAAGTTTAGCGGAAGCTCATAAAAGTTATGTTGCGCAAAACAAGCGCCCGATAAGTAAATATTAGTTCAAGTTGAATTTAAAAGTAAGTTCCCAAAAATAGAGGTTTTAACTAACGTACGTGCCTAAAAATCCGATACTCCTAGCGTCCTGCAAAGCATGTGTCAACTAATGTTGGTGAGTTCACATAAGCATATAAGTATAAGTAGTATAAATATGCAGTATGAATACAACAGTCTTTATTCGTATAAAAGTATGTATATTACAAGTACAATCCATATCATAGGTAGCGAGCCTAAGTTCATGTCACTAAAATGTTCGCAACCGAAGCTGACCAATTAGTTGTAGGAATAATTCCTTACGTGTTTTGCCTTCCCCGTGTCTACTCGATCAGGGTAAGTTAGGCTGACATTGTCCTCAGTTCGACCGCCAGTCGGGTGGTGCATCACGTGCCCGCTGAGTGGGGTTTGTCAGACCCCAGTAGTACTACCCAATATCCCCTCGCTATTTGCTATTAACGGTTCGATAAAGAAAGGACTTGTAAGATAAAGCATTTTACGTGAACATGTGATATATACTGGATTTCTACTTTAATCATACATAATAGTTGTCATGTTATCACCCTAACCCGGGTGTAACATTTTTGCGTGTGTTATCGTCCAAACCCGGACGTAATGTAAAAGGTTGTGTAACTCACCTTAGGGTGCGCTGCTATAATTTGGTAAAGACTTCGAGTCTTGCGTAGGTTACCGTGCACCTATTAAATTTACATACGTAAGTGTGTGTCAGCACATAAGTAACATAGCCTAGACGATGGTGTTGCTAACAAGTAATTCCAATTGTGATGTAGGTGATAAATCTCAACGTGTGATAAAAAATCGTTTGTTTGAAAACAATCAAAAATGGCATTTAATCAAGGACACAAAGATTTACGAAAATCAATGTGTGTATGTTATTCCAAATAATAAATGTGGCGATGATCAGGTAAACATATATGTGTTCTTAAATATAAATATCGGAGTGTAGTCAAAAGTATGAAAATAAAACGTCCAATATATATATTTATGTGTCGTGTCAAAATTTCAAGAGTTTAAAGAGAACCTTTAAAATGTACGTGTGTATAAAAGTACATGACAACAAATCAAATATATATATATATATATATGTATATATATATATATATATATATCTATGTTTATACTAATAATAACGAGACTATAAAATTTCGATCCATTTAAATTATAATGTTTTTTTTAAATAAAATACAAATTCAACGAGAACCCGAACGGGGTCTAATGAAAACTTCGGGAGTCAAGATTTTATAGACATGTAATAGTAGTGTTGGGTTTTAGACCAAATGATGTTTATAATCCCTAAAAAGAAATAAAGCAGAAAAAAATAGTGGTCACGGGTCTCGAACCCGTGACCTGAATATTGTATGTACAATGCCTTAACAACTGGGCTAGGGCTGGGTTTTGTTAAAATTTTCGCAGCCACATATTTTATTCATGCGGTGACCGAGAAACTGTTTTGGAAAGAAAAGCGGTAAAAAATGTGGGATTGAGAGGGTTCGAACTGGCGACCTTATTGCTAAAATGTGACGCGCGGACCACCAGGCCACCCGATTCGTTGTGAGAAAACCCTGCCTACATAATATATAACAGAAACCAGTTGGGTCATTTTCCTCCCCATTAAACCGGTTGGGCCAAGGAAGCAGTATGGATGAAGAAGTTCATCACAGATCTTGATGTGGTTCCAAGTGTCAAGCAACCAATCGAGATGATGTGCGATAACACAGGCGCTATTGCTCAAGCCACAAAGCCAAGGTCTCATAAAAAGGCCAAGCACATTCTGAGGAAATTTCACTACATAAGAGAAGTAGTTGAAAGAAATGAAATAAAGATATGCAAAGTAGACACAGATCAAAACTTAGCTGATCCCTTTACAAAGCCCATAACTCACGAGACTCATGATCGTCATAGAGAAGCGATAGGGCATATATTAGCTAAAGACATGTTTTGATTTAGTATTTGGGTGTACAAACATATAAAAGTTATCTGTATTATTCATATTCCATCGTTAAATGCAATATGGATTTTCATAACTATATTTGATGTTAATACGTTTAATCATCCCTGGACAAATTGTTGATATTGTTCTAAATATCCGTAGTCGGTTAGAGACGTGGGAACGTCTCTAAATCAAGACTATTCTGATTTTGAACCTTAAAGGGGTTTAACATTCAAAGTCACATACCTAATTAGAGAATGATGTTGGACGTAACTTGCATCAAGCAATTCAATCATGGAAGCTTTGATTGCTTGATTAATGGTATGCTCTAATACTTCCTTAGACCTGAGACGTATACTAGAACTCGCGTTTACTGCAGACTATTCTTTGATTGTTGTCTAACGGTGTCGCGTAACTGCCAACAATAGGACTACTTTTGGGAATGGATCTAAAGTTCAGTGGGAGTTGTATGCCTTAAGACGGGATTTTGTAATATTGCTTCAGCTATAGATAGACATAAAGGCGCCCTCGTTGATTCCAAGTGTGAAGTGTGAGGCCTCACTCAAACTTACTGTGTGTTTGATTGGTACACTTTAGATCGAAGAACGAGACTATAATCGATGAATCTAATACATGAGAGTCCATGTCTCATTATTCATCAATGTCTAGAACGAAAAGGAACATATGACAAATGATTACCATAAGTCCTTTATCTGCTTGCTTTACAATCGGATATGGTTTGGCTGTCGACTTAAAGTGTCAAAACTGGTTGGTGTAGCCATGCATAGCTAGAGTGCCTCTGACTACAACGCTTAAGTGTCGCGATCAGTCCCCTTGATGAGATGATTTTAGACCCGTTTGACTTTCTATTTTGACTTTTTGACATGATTATATAATTTTGCTCTATGAATCTGATTTGGATGCCTTGGATGATCATGTGTGCATGTTTAGCTTATGTTTTTATCATATTATGTGAGTCAATTGATGTGGATTGTAGAACTACAACTGTTTATTGATTTGCTTATTATTAATTGGTTGACTTTTTAAAGTTTATTGATTTGCTTATTATTAATTGGGGCTGATTTTGTGTGCATCTACGTGGGATAGAGTTGACCAATTCGTTCCATGTACTAGGAAATAGCTATGCATTGTTGAGTGAGTTAGGATGCTTATGACCATAAGATTCGAGCTCGCTTATTCGTGTTTAGAGTTTTCTAGGTCCTAGGCTATTCATTTCAGAATCATTGCATGTGTTAGGTGCCATTTAGAGAGACCTTTCTTGTGGTTTCCTTTTACGTGTGCGTTTAGTCCGCTTTGACCAAAGCGATTAGACCATTGGGCAATTTTACATAGTTTTTTATCCGAGCTTCATTTAGGATTACCTTAGTGATTAGGATGTGTCTATAGTCCTATTTCATTTTGGTTTTCACCATTAGTGGATTGTGATCGTGTTGATTAGTCAAACTAGGGGTCTTATTGGGTTTAGATGATTCATATCTAGGTGATACTTTTCTCCGACTGATTTTTCCATCGTGTCATCCGGTTTTTAGCTGTTTTTATCTGTTTTAGTTTTTCTGCTTAGTTTTTAGTGTTAGTTCTCAAAATCATTTTCATCGGTTAGATATTAGCAAAGATCCAGTATCGGGAGTTTACATACGCGTCCACGGATTGATATCCGGTTCTTACCAACACTGTACTGCACACGACGGGTTCACTGCCCTGGTGTGTAGTTTGGTCACTTGGTGATTACCTTTTAAAACTTGACCATATTTTTCATAGATCAAATTATACGCATCACTAAAACTAGTATTTCTTACCTTTGGCCACGTTATTTACAAAACAGTGGCTATGCGTTAAAAAAAACCGTGGCCAAAGCCACTTTTTGACGTAATGGTAACAGATTTTAGTTAAGTGTGAGTTGATAAGTAATATCAACTTGTGATGTACTGAGAGTCTTCAAGGTATGAGCCAAGGCTCTGATACCACTTGTAGGATCGTGGGTGTTGCCGAATACCCTAAACAAGATTACTTATAAACTTAACCAGGTAGAAACAAGTTAAGCTTCACTCACTCACTTAGTCAAATAGTTGTTTGTATATCTCGAACAATTATACTTGAGAAAACTAGTTGATCGCAAATATAAGAGATCAAAAGTAAATAAACTCGACACGATATTGCATAAACTCAACAATGGTTACATGATAGAAGCAAATCGTAAGTTGAATCAGTGAGTAAACCAGTGAACTAACCAGTATCAAAATACGTGAGATTTGGAAGGATTTGATGTCTAAACTTTTTTTTAGGATAATGAAAACTATTAGCTTATACACATCCCTTTATTTGGAACTTGAAGTTAAAAGCCTGTCATTGCAGCATTAGTAAGAGTATCCTATCAACTGTATATTTCATTATGAATTTTGATTATACATTGGGCGGATTATTAACCATGTTTTATGAACTTGTTCACATGAACTACTGTGAGAGTAAACTTTGTGATGCAACCGCTACAACATATTTTTCTCGATTTTTGATAGATGGGGAAGAATTTGTGATGTAATATTATGAGAGTACAATTTTTTATAGATGGGGAACAATTTTTGGTTGCCTTTGCTAGCTACAATGGAAACTACAACAACGAGGTATATTGATTATTTACTTGTATGTGGGTCGATTTGGGTTAGCTTATATATATATATATATATATATATATA
Source organism: Deinandra increscens subsp. villosa (assembly GCA_039602395.1). Taxonomy (NCBI): domain Eukaryota; kingdom Viridiplantae; phylum Streptophyta; class Magnoliopsida; order Asterales; family Asteraceae; genus Deinandra; species Deinandra increscens. The sequence goes on along the minus strand of JBCNJP010010188.1, from coordinate 12,497 downwards.
TATATATATATATATATATACTATTTTAATATACATATAAGAGAGAGAAAGTGAAAAGTGTTGAAAAATTAAGAGGTATAAGTGTTTATGCATTGTGTACAACACTTTAAAACATGAAGTTGAAAAATTAGGAGGTACAAATGGTTAAGCATAGGATACAACACTTTAATGAATTAACTCTCTTAAAATTTTGAAGTTGACACTCCGAGAAGTACAAGTGATGAGGCGTGTTATTATCACACGGATCGCTATCTACTTACATTCAGCCGTCCATTTAGTTTTAATCAAACGGTTCATATCTTTGTAATACCCTCTTTCACCATTATAAAACCATCTCCAGACTAAAAATCAAGCACATCGATTTGTTCCCGTCAACATCCTCAATCAATTCTCTCCCTAAAATTTCACCCAAACCCTAAGGCTAAGTGTAATGGTTAAAGCCCCATAAAGCCTCACAAGGGGCATTATGCGCCATGTGGACGCTGACTGGGCAAGGGGCTTTATGGGGCTTTATGGTGTAGTGGATAAAGCCCCATAAAGCCCCACCATCATTACTTAATATTTATTTTTTTTTAACTTTTTTCTTTTTAAAAAAACTACTTTCATAAATATTAAAACTAAAAAAATATATTACAACTTAATTAAAATAAAACATACAACTACTTAAAAAAAATTACAACTAATAATCGGATTGCACGTCGTCGTAGTCTTCTTCATTTTCTTCATCGTCACCCTCTTCTTCTTGTTGCACAACCGGTGGGGGTGGGGGCATGTAATTAAATGGCCTAAACGTCCAAATGTGTTCAACCAAATCGGCTTTTAGAGAGTTATGTATCTCTCTTGAACGCAACATCGCGTAGTTTTGAAGTCTCTTTTCTTGTGTCGCAGGTGGCACCTCTTGGATGTGTTCGGGTCGAAAGTCGGCACATATCGCAATACCCTTATCCTCTTTGTTCATGTTGTGCAATAGGATAATTGCGCGCATGTAATCCTCCATCTTATCCTTCGTCCACAATCGACAAGGATTTTTAAGAAAGTGCCATTTTTTTTTTAGATTTCCAAAACAACACTCAACGTCCTTTCGAGCCGCCTCTTGAACCGTCTTGAAATATCGTCGCTTCTCATCAATTGGGTCTTTGAAGGCCTTCACAATCATCGAATACTCCGGATATATCCCGTCACCCAAAACATATCCATGTGGGTAGTAGGTTCCATTCGCGTAAAACCCGACCTTCACCATCTTATCGGATATATAATCCTCGATCACAGAAGAACCTTCCAAGACGTTGATGTCATTAAGGGACCCCGCGACACCACATTTGGCGTACCAAATCCAACGATCGTTTGAGCAAACGGCTTGCAAAATAACCGTTGGAGCTTTCTGATCACCCCTCGTGTGATGTCCTCGCCATTTGGTTGGACAATTATCCCAAGTCCAATGCATGCAATCTATACTTCCAATCATGCTGGGTAAACCATGAACTTCTTCGTGGCGATCGTATAGATTTTGCATGTCGTTCCAAGTTGGTTTTCTCAAATACCGCGTCGTGTACAAGTCGGCAAGCCCTTTGCAAAATTCTTCAACGGTATCTCTCGTTGTCTTCTCGGCCATCTTCAAATACTCATCGTTGATATCCGTAGTGTTGCCGAACGCAAGAACTTTTATCGCCGACGTACACTTTTGAATGGAAGTGAACCCAAGTTTTCCAGTAGCGTCGTACCGTTGTCTAAAATACGGTGAATGCTCCTCCAAATCTTTAGCTATACGCAAAAATAACCGTTTGGTTATTCAAAATCGTTTTTTGAACGTCTCATCGGAGTAGAGCGGTGCTGGGCCAAAATAGTCTCTCATCAAATTTTCGTTGGCCGCATTACGATCACGTTCAAGATGTCTCCGCTTGATAACCGGGCGTGGTACCGGCATGTCAAAAAGTTGAAGTGCGGCGGAAACAACCTCGTCTTCTTCATCGTCGAACAAACCGAGTCGAGTGGCGGAAGAGGGAGAGCCCATTTTTTTAAAAAGATGTAGAGGAGTGAATTGAGAGAGAATGAGAGTATGTAGTTTATAAAATGTGAGGAGATATATATATAGTTTGAGAGTTAATTTAAAAAAATTGAAAATTAAAAAAAAAAAATTACCGTTGATATAGCCGTTCAACGGCTATATCTCGAAAAAAAAACCTTTCTCCGGCGTTTTGTCCCTGACGCCCCGGGCGAATTTGGGCACCATAACGCCCCATAACGCCACAGCGTAGTGGGGCGGGGCGTTATATGGGGCGTTATGGGGCGTTATGGAGCCCAAAAACACCCCATTACGAATAGCCTAAGTAAACGGCGAGGAAATCAACTGACCGCTAAGGCGTTAAGGACGTCAGCTCCAGCCACCCGAAGAGTGAAGAAACCTCACATTCCAATCCGGAACCGTTGCTTTAAGAGAAATCAGGAAGTACCAGGAGAGCACCGAGTTCTGATCAGATAACTGCCGTTTCAGAAGCTTATAAGGGAAATCGCACAGTATTTCGAAACGGATCTACGATTTCAGAGCTCAGCCGAATGATATGCAACTCGCTCACCGGATTTGTGGTGAGAGGGCTCAGGCTCTTGTATTTGTCGACGTGTTTTATTGTAGATTGATTAACTTTGATTGACTTTTACCTTCGTATATTGATTGATTAGCATTCCATTATGAAACAGTTTTTCTTGTTTCAGGCTTATTTTAGACTTTTGAGGTTGACCATAGATTATTCATAATAAGAAAGTCAAACCAGCATTTGTTACTTTGTTTGTTACTATGTTTATTTGAGGACGATTATAATCAACTGAACCAATTTCTATCTTTAATGTTCACTTAACGGCAACTTAAATATGTGCTAACTGTCATAATAATTAATCTATGTCAAAATTATTATAATTTCTACCTTTAGTGTTCCCTTGATCTATTACCTTATATAAACTCCATCATCATCTAATCCAGTTCACAGTTAATTACAAGTGCTTGCGGGTGAGAATATATATAGATAACATTGTTGTTATTATGTTTATGTCATTTTCATACTAATTTTAATACAAATCCATTTTGCCTCTAAATGTTATTAATTATCTAAACCTTTTTTTTTAGATTGTGTTTGGGAGTAATGATATTGCTCCCTAGCTAATGGTTAGGAACAAGCTATAGACTCTTACCATTTGGACTGTGGGCTTTGTGAAATTAGTGACATTAGTGGATGTGATATGTTTGAAGGAGTCGCATTATAAAAAGTTTTTTGACTATTGGGTGCTTCTAATTCAGTAGGCACACTATATGGTTTCAACTTGCATGAAATAGTTTCTTAACTGATTTAAACAAATAGTATACATGTGAGTTCGTGTTCATATAAAGGTTTTTTATCCGGTTAAACAAATATTAACACATTCCTCTAATTTGAAACTTTCAGGAAGCAAATATTGATATCTGGGTGGTGCGTGATGGCTGTGGGCCAGATTGCAGTGTCTAGAGTAACTTTAAACAGGTGGATTTTAATCTATTTCTTTTTTTAAAATTTGGTTTCACAAGATGTGGTAATTTGCATATTTATTAGTTGGGTTTAAAAGACATCCCCAAGGTGGGAGGCGAGCTTGAAAATGCCTTAGATGCTTGAGGCAGCTATGTAAAATCAACTAACGATGCACACAGTTAGAGTGAGACACACAACATTATGGTGTAGGATGTCGATATGTAAATTCAACTAAAGATGTGGAAAGTTATAATTTAATGCTCATTAGTAGCACTTGTTGAATGATAATTCAACATATGAAATCAAATTATACAAAGTCCCAAATTAATCAAGAAAAACTTACTTGATGAAGGTTCGTTCTTGTGTGTGGATGAGGATGAAGCCATAGTGATTATCCGATTAAGAGTTTCGTTTGCCCAATTGATGGATTTGATTTCTACTTGATGGTGTTGATTCTCCCAGTGATGAATAATGATACGCAGGGAGGAAAGAATGCGTATCCTGTAGAAATTGATTAGTTATTAGGGCAAACCAAATCCTAAATCTTTTAACCACCCATATTTACATATTAGCCCCTTAAGGTATTAACTTCCATCAAATTAGATACCTTAAGTTTAAGGGGTTAACACATATAGTCCACATAAATGTCAAATGGTCAAAGGCCATATAAAATATTTCCAACATTCTCCCACTTGGCCGTTAGACCATTTTACTAAACATCTATATGTGTGTATTAAACATACGTATATAATCTATATATATATATATATATCATAATTGGCCAAGTGATCAAAACTTGATCATATTCATTAAACCTTCTTATGATAACATCAAGGCAAATCGATATAGTCAGTAGCATCACTATTAATGCAAGACCCCTATCAATTATGACAATGACATCATCTCAAAATTATAGGTTAGGTGGTAAAGAATACGTCTGTCTAGAGTAAACATTATAGTGCACATATATTAATAAGTATAGACAAACTTTACATTTGAGTGAAGTAGATAAATAATGTCTTAAAAGTATTTACATGACATCATAAAAGGTCTCGCCTAAAACCCATATTTAGTACATGATCAGTGAACACTTTGGGTGGTAGACCCTTAGTAAGTGGATCCGCTAACATGTCATGTGTGCTGATATACTCAACATTAACACTTTGGTCCTCCACTCGCTCGCGCACAAACAAATACTTTGTGTCGAGATATAATCCAGCACCACTTGAGCTATTATTGTTTGAAAAGCTCACCGCTGCACTGTTATCACAGTAAATTTTCATCGGCCTCTGTATGGAATTAACGACTTTAAGTCCCTTAATCAGATTTCTTAGAAGCATCGCGTGGCACGTGGCATTATAACACGCAACATATTCAGCCATCATAGTCGATGTAGTAGTCAATTGCTGCTTATGACTCTTCCATGAAATGGGCCCACCTGATAGCATGAAGATGTATCCCGAAGTAGACTTTTTATCGTCTTTACACTTCGCAAAATCAAAATCGGTATAGCCAATGACTTCAAGATCATCTGATCTCCTATAAGTCAATTTAAACTCCTTTGTCCCTTGTAAATATCGCATTACCTTTTTAGCAGCTTTCCAGTGATCTAGGCCAGGATTTGATTGATACCTGCCTAGCATGCCAGTTATATACGCGATATCGGGACGAGTGCAAACTTGAGCATACATTAGACTTCCAACAACAGAAGCATAAGGTGTGAGTCTCATTTGTTCAATTTCTGCCTCTGATTTAGGGCATTGATAAGACCCAAAACTGTCACCCTTAACGACAGGGGCGACAGATGGGGAACACTGTTGCATGTTATATCTTTTAAGCATCCGTTCAATATATGCCTTTTGGGATAATCCTAATGTCCCAACACTTCGATTTCGGTGTATTTCTATGCCAATTACATAAGAGGCTTCACCGAGATCTTTCATATCAAAATTAGAGGATAGTAAGCTTTTGGATTCATGCAACATGTCTAGATTATTACTTGCTAATAAGATGTCATCGACATATAACACAAGTATAACAAATTTGCTCCCACTCATCTTGAGATAAATGCATTGATCTACCTGGTTCTTAATGAAATGATGCCTTTTCATCACATCATCAAATTTGATGTACCATTGTCGAGATGCTTGTTTCAACCCATATATTGACTTGTTCAATTTGCATACCATGTGTTCTTTACCTTTAGGCTCAAAACCTTCTGGTTGTTTCATGAACACATCTTCATGCAAATCCCCATTTAAGAACGCAGTTTTAACGTCCATTTGGTGTAATTCCAAGTCAAAGTGTGCTACTAAGGCCATGACTATTCTTAGGGAATCCTTTCTAGATACGGGAGAGAATGTCTCCTGATAGTCAATTCCTTCCCTTTGGGTATACCCTTTTGCGACCAAGCGTGCTTTATAACGTTCAATGTTTCCGTTTGGGTCTAATTTAGTTTTATAGACCCACTTACAACCTACAGGCTTAGCACCCTTTGGTAGTTCAGTAAGTGTCCAAACATTATTCGTTTTCATTGATTTCAACTCATCTTCCATGGCATTAAACCATTGAGTTGATTGGTCGCAATTCATGGCCTCTTTGAATGTAGTTGGATCATCAACTTTACCCAAATCAAAGTCGGTCTCATGAAGGTAAGTCACAAAATCATCATAACTTATGGGTCGCCTAGGTCGAGAAGACCTTCTTAATGGCGGTTGAATCTCTTGAGACGTTGGTTCATTAATTTCGGGAGATATGTGAGGATTTGAAGTAGATGGTTCCTCAGTGTTAGTCATGTTATCATTATGAGGATTTGGCGAATCAATAGTTGATTCAATTGGTTGATCTTCAAGTGGTTGAGTAATGGGCACCGGTGTATCAATAATCGGCGCCTCTCTAGTATCCTCTTGAAGATCTATTCGCCTACCATCACCACTCCCACTCAAATTCGACATCTCAAGAAATTCAGCATGTCTTGTCTCGACAATTCTAGTAGAGTGAGAAGGGCAATAGAATCGATGTCCTTTGGAACGTTCGGGATAACCAATGAAAAAGCAACTAACGGTTTTCATATCTAGTTTCTTGGAATGTGGATTATAGAGTTTAGCTTCAGCTGGACATCCCCATACTTTAAAATAATTCAAATTAGGTTTCCTTCCTGTCCAAATTTAAAAAGGAGTCTTTGGGACAGACTTAGAAGGAACTCGATTAAGTATGTGGACAGCTGTTTTTAAAGCTTCAGTCCAAAGAAACTTAGGGAGATCACAATTAGCCAACATACTACGTACCATATCCATAAGGGTACGGTTACGCCTTTCAGCTACACCATTTTGTTGGGGGGTTCCGGGCATGGTGTATTGATTTATTATACCATGACTTTTACAAAACTCATGAAAAGACCCCGGACTTTGTCCAACATCAGTGTGGCGGCCGTAGTATTCTCCACCCCTATCCGATCTCACAACCTTTATTTTTCGATCTAGTTGATTTTCAACTTCAGCCTTAAAGGTTTTAAAAGTTTCTAAAGATTCGGATTTCTCATTAATTAGATACAAGTACATATAACGCGAGTAGTCGTCAATGAAAGTAATGAACGACTTTTGCCCTCCGATGCCCTCGGGGAAAGGACCACATATATCCGTATGGATCAAATCAAGTAATCCTGTGCTTCTTGTGGAACCTTTCTTATTCGTTTTGGTCATTTTTCCCTTAATACATTTAACACATTTTTCAAAATCAGAAAAGTCAAGTTCTGGGAGTACTCCATCTTTCACAAGTCGGTTCATTCTTTCTCGTGAAATATGACCTAATCTTTGGTGCCATAATTTAGATGAAGTCTCCTCAGTTCTTTTCCTCTTATTTACTACTAAGTTGTCTTCTACATTATAAGACAATAAGGATTCCAAAAATTTATGATCTAAACATAATCTATAAAGGTCTCCCTCTAATAGAGCACAACCAATAATACGGGAATCGAAACTAATAATACATTTTCCATTGCCAAAAGTAAATACATAACCGTCAATATCTAGTTTTGGAACAGAAATTAAGTTTCTAGTAATACTTGGTACATATACAGTTTCAGCCAAATTTAAAATGAAGCCTCCTTCCAGAATTAATGAAAGAGTTCCTACTGCTTCAACTTCAGCAACCAAGCCATTTCCCACTTTAACCGTTCGCTGGTTTCTTGCCAGCCTCCTTATCGTACGGAATCCCTGTAATGAGTTAGAAATGTGTACAGTGGAACCAGAGTCAAACCACCATGTATTACAAGGTACATTAATATGAAATGATTCATAAATTGTGAAGTTTAGGGCATTACCTTTCTTCGCAAGCCATTCTTTAAACTTTGGGCAATCCCTTTGAGTATGCCCCTTTTTATGGCAGAAACGACATTTGGGAGTGCCTTTGAATGTGCTAGTACTTGCTCCAGGAGTGGAGATTTTATTGGGTTTTGGCTTATTCCCCATTTCACCCTTGCCTTTGAATGATCCCTTTTTATTGTTGGGATTAGAAGTGGTTAAGTGAGCAACATCGGGCTTTTCAAGTTTTAAGCGTTCTTCTTCCTGAACGCACATGGCAATCAGTTCGCTCATCTTCCATTTCTCCTTTTGAGTGTTATAGTTGATCTTAAAAAGATCAAACTGAGGAGGGAGAGATGTCATTATGAAGTGAACTAAAAATCCTTCACTGATTTCCATGTCTAAAGTTTTTAATTGATTAGCCATGTTATTCATCATCATGATGTGCCCACGCACACCACTAATCCCATTATACTTGGTAGTTAACATTCTGAGGATTAAGATACCAGCATTGGTTTTTGAAGTACCTTTGAATTGCTCCTCAACCAAGTCTAAGTAAACCTTTGCATTTTCAGAATCTTTTATGGCTCCTCTAATGGTAGGGGAGATTGAATTCTTGATTACCATGAGTGACATTCTGTTAGAACGCTCCCACTGGTCATAAATTTTCTTTTGTTCTACCGTAGAGTTATCGGTAAGAGGAGAGGGAGCATCATGTCTAAAACAGTAATCAAGATCCATAAATCCTAAGGTCAACTTAACTTGTTCTATCCAAGTACCGAAGTTATTTCCGTTCAAAGGTTCGATTCCGTGCAAATAACCGGAACCTGCTCTAAAGGTAGATGCTGATGCATGTAAAGAATAAATGTCATGCTCAATTATAGCTATATGAAAATATAGAAGGATACAAATATAAAACATATCAGATATTAAATAAAGACCTATTACTAACACCAAATAATAGGTAAAATACACATCATGCTCAAATATTAACATCCCGTTGGTTCAGTTAACAGTTGAACTTAAAATGTTACTTATTATGTAATAATTGAACATACTTATTGCAAACACCATTGGACAAAATGCAATAAATAAGTTTACTTCCATTATCTAAATTATTAAATCATTACCGTTGGGTTCATGAAAAATAATTTAAACAATGTACATTAAGTGACATGGTTTTGAATTATATACTGACGTGAATAGCTTTCCGTTGGTTCGGCCATTCAAGTCATTAGAGATTATGCCATTAAAATAGAAGCAAGTCAAATAAACTCAAAACAGTGTGTCAAGGATAACAAGATATGGCACTTAAGCAATACAATGTCAGCTAAGATCTACATGCTTACAATTAACATGCCTTTTAATTTGTTTAACTTCTGATGTGTTAGGACTAAATATTACGCCTGCGCTAGTCATATATGATATCTTTTCATGGTATGTAAACACTACAGTAACCATTTTAAAAGGTATCGAAAATTTGAGGCATCCAAAATCAAAATGGAATTCCAAATATATTTATTGCATCGAAAGTTACAAATGGAAGAAATTTGTTTGATGAATTCATCTAATTTTAACTTAATCCTCGAATCATGATCCAATGTTTACTAGCCGCATATGAAAAATGGAATAAACACTTCAGTTCATCATATTTAATCACAGTGGAATAGATACAGTGACAATTTAATACTATCAAAATCGGTCAATTTGAAAACTTCATTCTAAAATAGTTTCCACCAATTTCAATTACTCCTGGTATGTAAAATAATTAATTGGATTTTATATCTACCAATTTCCACGCATACTTCGGTGGATCAAATGATGAATAAAACAAAATTAACAATTGTCAGCGGCCGAAAACAATTTTGTCACTTAATTTTACGAATTGGGTTTTCTGCCCTAATTGTTAAAACGACTTCAATTGCGAATTTTGCAAACAAAACACGGTGGATTTCAAGGAGAATTTAAACGTGCTCTGATGCCACATGTTGAATGATAATTCAACATATGAAATCAAATTATACAAAGTCCCAAATTAATCAAGAAAAACTTACTTGATGAAGATTCGTTCTTGTGTGTGGATGAGGATGAAGCCATAGTGATTATCCGATTAAGAGTTTCGTTTGCCCAATTGATGGATTTGATTTCTACTTGATGGTGTTGATTCTCCCAGTGATGAATAATGATACGCAGGGAGGAAAGAATGCGTATCCTGTAGAAATTGATTAGTTATTAGGGCAAACCAAATCCTAAATCTTTTAACCACCCATATTTACATATTAGCCCCTTAAGGTATTAACTTCCATCAAATTAGATACCTTAAGTTTAAGGGGTTAACACATATAGTCCACATAAATGTCAAATGGTCAAAGGCCATATAAAATATTTCCAACAGCACTATGTGTACACAAGTATAACTATATATAAATGACTGTAGTGTTTTTTTTTCACTTTTTATGTCAGTGTTGAATCATATATTAAGGATAATGACTATGTGTGTCTTAATCTATGATATAAGAAAATTCTAATATGGATTTTTGCAAAAATTGAATGTCAATGTGGAAGTTGATAAAGTCAAGATTTCATTTGGTTCTCAAAACAGTCCTCACACATGTGAGTTGATTGCTACTCGGATTCCTATTTGTGCTTTTACCGATAGGTGTCATTGTTATATAAAAAATGAATTAATGTTGTATTTTTCTTGTACAGGGTAATGCCTACATACAACAGAAAACAATTCTTATTTTATTGTCTTATAAGAAGAACTGCAACCCTAGACCAATGTTCCTCTATTTTTGTGATGAAGACACATGAAGGCTTTGGTTGAGCCGACCATGTTATTGATTGAGCTGGCCTTGATTATGATCTTAAGGTAAAACTTTTTCATTGATTTGATGCTAGCAAATCAGTTGTTGGGCGCTTAGCTAATAACAATCTATATAGGTTTTTATGTTTAGAAGAATTGATCTAGAACCACTGGGTAAGATGGCTGCATTTCTAAAGTCAAGCATAACCATTGCTTTATAATTCTTAATTTTCAATTTTATGGATACGATTTGACACTTATTTCTCATTTTCAATGCCATCAAACTTTCATTTGATAATTGTTTTATATACATGTTATGTTTAAGTCGTATTATCATCATATAAAAAGTTGAAACGTTTGGTTGAGTATATATATTTTTTATGTGGGCTGTAAATAATCTAATTTTCATTATTATGTCATGGGTAGTGATCCTCAAACAAATATATAGCAAAGCTATATACGAAGACGACTGATAAGCTGGGAAGCTGCTATAGTTTTGTTCATGTCATCAAACGGCTGTTTGTATTTTTGATTCTTTTGAAGATGCATTTATGGGGATGAAAACATAAATTCAAGGAAGCGGTGAAATTAAATGTGCGTGAGTGTTTTTTTTTTTACATATCTTAAGGATTTTTTTGGTTTAAAGAATACATGGGATTCTAGATGGAATTGGAATGAATTCTTTTAAAATTTGTGTTTTTTTTTTTGGGTAAAGGGTTACCCCGGTGATTCTATATATTCACAACCAAACAAGAACAAGTAGTGAGGAGAGTCCACACTAGTTCAATCATGGAACATGCTCCATGAAAGTAAACAAAAACAACCAGGCCTAAACCGGCCCAAACCAAAGAAAACAAACAAGGGAACAGGAACAAGAAATAAAATTTTACATTACATTGTCATTTGCCCCCGTATCTGTGATGCCCCACTCCAGGAGTGTGTCTTGAGCTTTACTCCTTCTTGAGAATTTTAGGCCCATTAGTTTGTGTCTCGTATCTTCAATAATACATCTCGCAATCACTTCCGGTGGTCGAGTCTGATTATACATATACCTAGTATTTCTCTCGTGCCAAATATGATAACACGCAGCAGCTAGGATAATCTTCCTCACGATCACACGAATAGACCTCGAGCTGGTCTTTTTCAGCATCTCCACACAAATAACATCCCAAACTGGATGAATATGAGCCATACCAGCTTTGGCCCGAACAATACCCCAGACTTGCGTAGAAAACTTGCATTCAAAGAAAAGGTGTTGATGCGAGTCGATGTTAGAAAAACATAGCAAACAGCACATCATATTCATGTTACCCTTCACAATATTCCAACTTCGAAGCCTATCTTGTGTCACTAACTTCCTCCTGAAAACAAGCCATAGATTAAATGCATGTTTGGGGATAGCTTGAGTGAACCATACTATCTTATTCCATGTAACCACCGGCTGTTTTAATCGAATAGAGTTCCAAGCTGTAGTAGTTTTGTAATCACTTAAGACCGGTCCATCTTTCCACTGGGTAACATCTTTTTTACCTTCAATAAGGTTAGGAGGATTCAAATTCTGCAATTCTGGAGCTAAGATCAGCCAACTCGTCGGCCAATTCCACCCACCAGCAGCATCAACAATATCCACCACCTTTGAGCCCATATGAAAACCTGCATTATATATAGAACGAGGAGTAATAATGGAACCAATAGGTCCGACGTCGGACCACGTGTCAAACCATGCAGAAGTCTCCTTTCCATCACCCACACACGTCCAAATGAACCTACGAAAGATATGTCGAAGCTGAATAAGCTTCCTCCAGCTCCAACATGGATGAGCACCCTCCTTGCAATTCCATATAGTTCTACCCTTTAAGTGATAAGAATGAATCCACATAACCCATAAAGAATCTT
>JBCNJP010010186.1:0-23792 GCA_039602395.1 Deinandra increscens subsp. villosa | reverse complement strand
TTAAATTTTATTTGTTTTATAAGTATATATATATATATATATCAAAATCTATAAATATTCATAATTTATATTTTATGAATATCATTTTTATAAAACTATTTAGAACTCGCGCGGACCGGAAGGGTAAACACCTGTACACTGGGTTTCCTGGCATAGGTAAGGATGTCGCATAAATCCCTCGTTGGACCTGGCAGACTTACCTGGGGATTCCTGGAGTGAGTGTTTACTTATAGGAAAACGCGTTTTCATACTATCATTAAATCATAAATATCCTAAAAGTAGTCTTTTTACTTCAACATCAGACTCCCTTCAAGAACACCCTGTATACCTGAAACCTTAGTCGTTATTCTTTATATTTATTTAGCCTATTCATGTCACTAGGCTAATCTCAAGATCTATCATATCAAATTCAGTGCTATCATTCGTTATCAACCCACCTATCATGTGAGTACTCGTAGCCCCTCTTCTTTTGTTATTTGGGGTGCAACATGTATCCTATGTCAAAATCGTTACTCTTTATTCTTGATACAAAAACAATGCGATTATATGAATATTTGTGTGATTCTTGATATGCTTACTTGTGTGAGACTTGATACGTGAAACTTGAGACTTGAGACTTGATAAACTTGAAACTTGATAAACTTGAAACTTTATTCTTGCGTAAACATTAACAACACAAAGCCTTTGGTTCATTAATAGCTATTGGTTGACAACCCACCTAGGATATTGAGACGTAATCTTGTTCTCAAATAGGTGATTGGAACCTAAATTGTCAAGGTTTGTTTTACGCGTTTGTATCTTGCCTCTAATACTTGTTTGTCATATTCTTAATCATACACTTGGCACGTTGATCGCATGCTTTATACTTATATCTAATATTAAACCTATGTGTACTCACCAACTCATTGTAGTTGACAGATACTTTATACATGTTGCAGGAAATGCTACTTGAGACTTCCGTTGTGTTATCACGTTAGGCTCTGCTAGACCTAGTTAAACTTTAATCATGTTCTGTTTGTTATATGTTTTGTAAAACTACTATGTCTATGAAATAAGATGGCATGATTAAGTATATCGCAACTTAAATTATTTGGTTGTGAGCATCTGGACAATTTATCACGCTCAGACAAATTCTGCCGTCGTTCGGGGTGTGACAGATTCAGAGCCTTGGCTATAGGGATCTAGGTTATTAGAACTGGATGACCTAGACTATACCTTAGGTGTCCCGCATGATTCACTCATGTTAGACTGCCTATTATTATTGTACTCTGTCTTTAGATGCTACTTAAGTTTGCCAGCTTAAATCTCGTTTCCATCATAACACTTGACACACACTTATTCCTTAAACTCTTGAGGCTTCCTAGTCTTTCCTAATAAAGGGTACAGTATGTGCCAATGTAGGGTTTGATATTTTATATATTTATCTTGATTTTATTTAAATTCTCGTCGGTGTTAAGATTCTTAGCAACAAACATGTAGTAACTGGAAGGGTGGATATACAAGTAGCTAAGTATTTTGTTTCGGCTTGACATTTTGTCTTACCGTTGCAATCCTTGGTGAAAGTATTGAAACTTATTAGGCCAAAGCATGCCATGGTTGCTAAGAATTATATTAACCCTGATGAGTCAAGGTTGTAGTTTCCCAATCGGGAGATGAAGACCATTCCATTATGTTTTAACAAAGACAACATGATTTGATTTTGTAATCTCGTGATTTATCAAATTCATAAATATATTTTTCCAAAATGATCTCACATATTTCATCGACACGTTGTTTCTCGATACCTCCTCACATGTTTAACCCGACGAAATCTCTTTTTCTCTACCACATCTCTTGTCAAATTATATTCATTACTTCCAATCCAGCCTTTATCAAAATCTATGATTTAAAAAAAAAAAGCGTCCTCTTATGTTTCAACTATAAAGTCAATACTCATCATATCACAATTCTAAACACATAAAGTTTCATCACCTTGAGTATAAATTTTGTTATATTTCTTACCTCGTGAATGATTTCTTTCCCTCTATAATGAATCACGACAATCATCACCGAATTCACGAAGCAGCCCAACAGGTAGCTCAACAAATAGCAGAGGTTATCCCTGATCTAATTCAGGAAGCTCTCAATGCTAACCTTGTCAAGGATGAATCTGTCCTAAAACCCCGTTTGCTCCAAACACTGCAAGTCATGCAACCTTGAAAAGCACGATGACTTTAAAAGATCTAATGATCTACCACAGAGTTTTCAAAACCCTCAAAATCTCCACCAGAAAGGTTAATAAGAAGAAGAGGGTGTCAAAACATCTTACTACTGTTCCTGTTACCCCTACTACTAAAATTGTCCCTATTGTACCACCATCTAAGAAACCTTACCTCGGGTTTCAGCCTGAGTGCAACACGTGTAAGCTTCACCACCCAGCTAATTCGATTTGTCGGCAATGTCACACATATGGTTGCTATGGTCACCCCATGAACACATGTCGTAAATCAGTTCAACCTCAAATGATCGAGCCATGTCACGTGTGCTTGATCAATTCATTGTTGCATCTCAAACCGCAAAGACCTTTGTGCGTTATTTCTACCAGTGTGGAGATCCTAATCATGTTCGTAAAGCCTGTCTACAAGTTTTCACCAACAAAACTTTCTCAAATAAAGATGCTAATCCTAGAGCTTCGTCAGGAACTTCCAATATGGATATTATCTGAAGGACTTTATAATAATATCCAGGAATCACTCAGATCAGCTGAAGATCTTTTTAGTATTTACTTTTGTTCTAGTGATATATTTCACTATCCGCTTTAATAAAATTTTCAGCTTATCCATTTTGAACCTCGATATGCATGTCAGAAAGTTCACTTGTTTGGAAATTTATGAAATTTACAAGTTCACATGGTTATGGGATTACATGTGGACAAGTCTATGACTTTATGACATCTCAAGTAAACAATCTTACATTCATTCAGAACATTAAAATATCTGTGTCATGAGTGTATCATGATATTACTTACTATTAGTATCTCCAAACATTCTCATTCATCCTTAACCTCAAGACTTTTACTTCAAACATTTGTGTGTTTAAATAAACCACCTACTACCTCGAATTCTGGTAATTTATGACGATAATCCAGCCAGTGGGTTTAACCCATAACCCACTAATACCTGCACAAGAAGTACGTGGTATCTTTGGTCTATATTATGGATAATCATAATAAAGAAATGGGAACCAAAGATATCCTTAATCATTCAGAACTTCTCTAAAAAGTTTTTGAAGACGTATTGGGTCTTTCTTCCCTTTCACCAAACCGGCATCCGCATTGACCTCCTACCTAACGTTACTTCCGTTGCAAGTCACCTTATCGTCTCTCAAATTCAAAAATCTACAAACTACCAATCCATACCAGAATTCAGTCGTTCTCATAATCTTATTCTCGCAATCAATTATTTCTACAAAGATAATTTGTATCCTAGGCTTTAAAAGACAACATCTACTCATATTGTATCTATTCTACCCGTGAGAATAATTTTCAAATCTATTATTATAAACAAATCAAGGTCTCCTCTTGATTCAACAATCATTCTTATGATATTCACAAAACTTCAGCATCTATCTAGATAAATTCATGACCTTCTTTATTAGCAATACTCGAGTTACTCTAAGCTCTTTTCCTGATTCAAATCATAAACTTTGTATCTAATATGGGGAAACGCTTTGCTAATTGACTCATGAATTGACACTTGGTGATTCAATAATCAAATCATGAATTTAATTTACATTGTTTCCCTTTATACATTCAACTCTCATTTCATAACCTCAACTTTTGATACATGTTCTAAACAAAACTCAATTCCTAAGAATTACTTCATAAACTCGACTTTAGTTAATTCGATTGTCGGTTTATGAAAATAAATCTTATTACTCAAATTTCATCTATGAAACCATGTTATTAATTCCTATGCTCGAGGCATGTGGTTTGATCCATGTTAAGTCATGGAATCCAAATTTATATTACTCAATCTATATGTCTGATACATGGTAATCTAATCATTTCATGATATTCAAAATCAGTTGGTATTGGTTTGTTTTAGATTTGAAATCTAGCAAACCTAAGATACTTGGTTTTGATTACTCAAGCGCTATAATCCTTTATTACCTTTGTAATTTCATAGCTATACATCATTCGTATTTTACATCAATCATCATTATTCTTGCAAAAACAAAGACTTATTTGCACTATAACTGTCAATTGTGTGTGATGCTAGCTACACCATAACACCATACAATTGGTCGGGTCATAGACAAAAGGTCAGGAGTTTTTGACAAGGATTGTTCCGGATTTTATAGACTTTGTGCCACGTGATAGAAGGACTAGGTGTGAGTCGCGACACATCTAGCACCCCCTAAAACGTGCACATTCTCTTATAAGAAAAATCCGAAACCTTTCCATTCAAGTTATCATATCTATACTCAAAAGGATACATGTTGCATAAATCCCCTCATATTTCATTTTGAATCTTCCTATTTAGGAAATATCCTAAAGTAGGGGAGAGAGTAATTAATGTTTCTGATGTAAATAAAAAAATCTTACAAACTCAACTCAACATTCTAAATATCAGTTCTTGACGCTCATTTTGCATATCTATTAAATCATGTCAAAACATTAAGAGTCTCTTATCCTACAATCAAGCGAATTTAATTTCAAATGTTCTTCTATCTAAACACAATCATATCCGGTGTAGCATGGGTTAGCTACGGTACACCCCATATACATTGATGATACTTCACAGATGGGCTAGGAATCAGACCAAGAGTTGACTCTGGTAGTCCATATCAAAATCTATATCATTAATCTAACTTGCTCCTTGTAGGACCATATTTCTACTTCTAGTAAATCTTTCACACATCAATCCAGTCTGGAAATATAACAGATTCAATAATCGAAAGTACACATCTATTTTCGATATAATCTTTTATGTATATCCTTATCACAAGTCTCTCTACTAAATTTCGGGACGAAATTTCCTAAAGTAGGGGAGACTGTGACAAATCGGTCAATCCATATTCATTTAAACCCGACCCGAATTCGAAATTCTATTTCAGTTATTTTTATTTCCATTAAACCCGAAAACTTGAGCAAACCAAACATATATAGTACTTGTGGGAAATAATAAGCACGAGTAAATAAATGTAAGGTTTCCCGAAAAGTTTGAGGCTAAAATGCGAAATAAAGAAAATCTGATCTTTGACGCTAATTTTGGTGTTAATCGGGAATCTCGCAAATTATAAAAATATAATATTTGAAATCCTAAAGTTCATATATAGTGAAAAATGAATTTTTATAATTTTTGGGGTTAAAATGATCAATTTATCAAAGTTCAGGGGCTAAAACTGCAAAAAATTAAACTTCAGGGGCTAAAAGTGTAAATCTGCCAAAATCACTCCTGGGCGGTACACCCCAAATGTCTAACTTCTGGGCGGTACTCCCCAAAACGTCACTTTAGGGCGATACACCCCAAATGTCTAATTTCTGGGTGGTACACCCCAGAATGTGCAGACGTGTTTCTTGGCTGTTTACGTGTTGCAGCCTCGTTTAACCATCTGATTAGTGTCCATTTCGTCGATTAGTCACCTGAACTCGTGTCCTAACACCATTTCGTCCCTTCCAGTATATAAACCAACCTCTGGAACTCGAAATCAAGCTTTAATTCCTAAAATCTATCCCTCAAAAACCCTCATTTGTACCCGTATCTTCTCTGCTCAAATTCGGTTGATCCAGGAGCTCTCGAGGTCTAATTTTCTACAGTCCTCCTCTATTTGGTACGTAGAACAAAAGCCCTCTATCAATTTATGTTCATATCATTGTTTTAATCAAGTTCCAGATTTGCTTAAAAACTAGGGTTCTTGAGCTAGTTTGTTAAAATTAGAACAATTTGTTATGAATTAGGAGCTGTAATTTGGGGATCTTCATACGAACACATAACTAAAGAATCCCCTAAGTTAATTTTATAATTGGAGAACATTTTTTTTCGAGTAAAAACGGTATTATACGACGTTATAATGCCCAAATTTAACAAACGGTTATGAGCTGGGATTTCAAACTTTAGGGGATATCTTTATATAATATCAAGATTAAAACCTTAAACTTTTATCATTTTTCGAGCACATTTGATATTATTCGTAAAATTGATAAATATAAATATTTGTTAAAAACAAAAAAAAAACAAAAAAAAAAATATATATATATATATATATATATATATATAAGATCATGAATTACCATTTGATATTATATGATTATATATATATATATACAATTTTATAAACATTATTATATATATATATTATAAAATATATATATATATATATTTATTAAAAAAAAACAAAAATATATATATACTTAAATTTTATTTGTTTTAAAAGTATATATATATATATATCTATTACTATATATAATACATATTGCCCTAAAGGGCATTTTCGTCATCAAAATTCCTTAATCCTTAAGACGCGTACAAAAGGTTATGCAATGTGTACAAGTCTTTGAAGCATCAAAAGTTAATCAGCATACTTAAAGAAACAAATATATTCAAAAAGTGGGGTTAGAATAGTAAATTATCACGTTTGCCACATCGAGCACGCCTACTGCACTTTACTCCTCCTCGATCCCCGCTCAGCACGTCTCTCCCATTCGTTATCCCTCTTCATTCAGCCGTGTCTCCTCCTCCATTGGCCCTCTCCACCTCCACCTCGATATCCATGTTCAGTCAATTATCACGCGGCCTCCACCTCGATATCCCTTTCGAGAAACCTTATCATAGACAGAGAAACCCTAAAAAGGAATTGCGATTATAAGGTACCAACATCGACGCTTCATCTGTATCATATCTTCATCTGTATTTTGCTCCACTATTTACAGATCCAATCCATTTCTTGCTTTGTTATTTATAGATCCGACCCTATGATGACTGTCGTTGGCAGTAGTGAGCATTGGACCCATTTTGCAGATGAAATCCGACCAATTTGCTCCACCAAGATCCAATTAAAGATCTAGCTTAATAAGCGACCAAGTATGCATCTCATTCGCTTCTTTCTTTTTGGTTTCTTCTATGTCTTCTCGAGGCTCTGAAGACATAGATGCGTTTCGTCTTTGCTATTTCTGGTTGTTCATGATTTTTCTATTTCGTCCTTGCTATTTCTGGATCGGAATATTCAAAATCAAGATTTGAAATTTGTTTTATACAGAGATCCTAATCCTGGACTTAGGTGTTGGTGAATCCAACTAATTAAAAGGTTATTTTGTGAGTTTTTTATTGTCTAGGTCTAGGTATTTAGTTATCTGTTGTATTCTTATCTTTCAGGAGTAGATATGTAATACCAGTTCCGAAGGAGTTTATCTCTAGGCGGTGCTGTTTCTTAAACTCAGACAAACCAAAATCATGTGTTTTCATCTGATGCCAACAATGAAGAACTTGCTTCTGGAGGTAGGTTTAATTGTTTAAGTACATCTTATGGTATATTTATCTTTTTCTTTTAGTCTGTTATTCTTTTTGTTAACGACAATCGATTTAATAATGTGATGTAGGAAACATCGAAGACCAAATATGGTCTGAATTCTACGGGAGTCGAATCTGAAATCAATGTGGAAACCACCAAGAATGAAAGGTTCGGTTATGAAATCCTATAAATATCCAAGTTTTTGTTTTTGTGGTGTGTTCTAATTGTGTGATTATCGCTCAAATATCTGCTTAGAGCACGCACTCCCTGGTAATTTGTTTGCATCCCAATAAAATTTTCCACCTCAGGAAACCAGGCTAATCTATTTACTGATATATCTGAAACTGATTATGGTGTTGCAGTTCCAATTGATCTTACTTCTAAATGCCAAGGTAAAAATCAAAAGAATAATTTTTTTTTAATTTATTCTTTCGGTGTGAAAAGTTTGAAACTTTTAAATCAATCTGACTAAATACTTATTTAATAATAATGAATGTTGTGCCATTGAAATGTCGGGTGATTTTTGGCTGTGCAATGGCGATGATTGTGAATTTAACTTCGCTTGGTAAGAGTTTCTCAATCTTTTTTTTTAAATATGAATATGTGAGTTGATACCAAAATGGGATTTGTTTCTTGTAGATACATGTTTAGTTTTTCGAAAATTTTATTTTAATGCAGGAGGAGCGAGTTAGTTGTACATTGTGTTTTACTAAAAGCTGCAGGAAATAGGGGTTTTTTAGAGGAAAAATATAGAGATGGTAGAGAAAAAGAATTTGATTAGTGGACACTTTAGGTACATTGTGTTTTGTCTGATTTTTTGGTTTCTCTGTAGGTGAACATGAAGAGAAGAGGTCAACGAAACCCATTTATAAGCAGCAAGGAACAACTTGAGAAATGAGAAATCACCATTCCTCGAGAAGCTTAAAACGAAAAATCTTGAGGTATGACACTTTCTTATGCATGCTCACTAACAGAAAAATGGTGTTACGAATTTGGATGTTTTCGTTTCATATAATTACATGTATAAATCGTTTGTTTCATGTTGTTTCTAATTCAATTTGAGTGTTTTGGTTTCAAATCATTGCATGTAGAAATAGTCTGGCTTTCAAATGGATTTTTTGTAATCAAACATAAGTTTCAATAAATCCAAAATCAGAGGCTTTCAAATGGATATTTGCAATCAAGCAGAAGTTTAAATAAATCCAAAAACAGAGTTGATGAACATGTTTATGGGGTGTGTGGATTTGCATTTTAGAACTGATTTTAGAGTCCTTTTGATAGTTGGATTAACAATACCTGCTTCCGATTTATATGACTATTTTGATAGAGCATTTAGTTTTGGGTATTCAATTTGATACCTGCATCAAGAGACTTTTGTTTCCATTTCACATATTGTCTACTTTTTAACAGATGTATTGGTTTATGTGGCTAACATCAAAAACCACGGTTCTAACCTCAAATAAACAGGTGATTCATTTATAAATTAGTTGCTTTTAAGTCCCTCATCTTGTATAGTTCACATGCCATAATGTTTCCTATTTAGTTGAAATTTGAAGTAGTCCCCTGCATATGCAATTCCTTAAGTGTTTCTCTGCTCCTTTTTTTTCAGCAGATAATATATAAACAAATCAAATTAACTTTGACAAACCAAACTAAAAAACGAAATCTTTTAGAGAAATCTACAATTCAAAGATTCCCCGTTTATAAAAAGAATTTCTAATTTTTCTTCCATAATTGGCGATGCATTTTGAATTTTAGATTGATACAAACATATTTGTTTTAGATTCTTAACAGCCAAGCATTTGAAGCTTCATCTAAAAGGAGTTCTTCCTACGAATCTGGTCATTACAAATTTGATATTCAGGTACTAAACAAGTTAACTAAAAGTGTCATATTCATGTAGACCGTAGACCCCAAATTTGATATCCATTTCAAAGAAACCCACATCTTAATAAGTAAGAGATCAATTTTACAGTTTGAGTTTATTGTCGATCTACTCACGTTAATTATTTTTGAGTTTTGGGTTATGTAATTTTGTTATATGCTAATCTTCTTTTAGATGGTCAATTTTGTTATATTTTGGGGTTTGTGTTTCTTTAGACTTTACAAATTGTTTTAATATCTGCGATGAAACTGATTAGTAGCAAGAGAAGATTCCCTTTTTCTTTAATAGCTTGATTTTAGTTCAAACTTTCTATATTTGCTTCACTGATTAGTGGCTCTTTCCGTTTTCTTACGATTTATGTGTTTAGAGTAAGTCAGATATAAAGAATACTAAAATATGGTTATTTTTTTTGCAGGAAACATGATGGGTCTGATCCGCATTGTCAGTTGCTTAGAACGAGGCGACCTTTTGTTGCTACTACAACTAATGCCTAAGGTAACAAGCAGTTTAGGGTAAGTCTGCTAGACATATATTCTTTTAGCTAGATCATTTGATTTTATTGGGAGAGGTTGAGGCTTGATAAGGAAAGAGGTAGAAAGTGAAGAAAAGAAGGTATACAATTCAGTATTTAGAGCATGTGATAATTTTTGTAACAAGCAGGTTTCAAAAACCTTCTGTGTCATTAATGGTGCCCCTCCACATAGCTGTGAGGAAGTTTTTTGATCTTAATATAAGTAGCACTTTGAAGGATATTTTGTTAACTTGTGATCTTTCACATAATATTCCCTCCCCTTGAGCAGTTAGTCGAAGCAATCAGGTCACTCATTTGCTTTTCCATGTATTTGGCAGACTTAATACTTTTCAGGTCTGGAACTATCACCTTATAGACCATTTCTTAATTTTTGTTGCTTTATTCGGACTTCTTTGTTATTGTTATTCATCTCTCAATTGCATATATTGATTATATTAAGAGTAAGAATTCTTTAAAGTAATAGTGACAATGGCATTTGTTTTAGAGTAATGGTGACAGTATGCTGAAGTTGTTTCCTGCTGGATCTTAAGACCTGTGATGCTTTTGATATTTAAAGAAAATTCAGTCTGATGTGTGTGCGAATATTTTTGTTAAAGCCTGAATGAGTTATGGTCTTGGTGTGATTAACCAAGTAGCTGCCATAATAGTAACTTAAATGCTTCTGAAACTCTATTATTTGCAAAGGTTAGTGTGTAATTTTCAATTGAATATAAAAAATCAAATTATATCAATAGTGATTTTAAATTGTGACCACCCTCAGAGGTACCGTTTGATAATCTTCCCATTTGATTTTTTTGATGCCCTTTTCAGGAGATCTAAAGTAAGTTCCACTAATCTGTTCAATCAAGTTAGTATATTTTTACAGATCAGTACCTCAACATATGTTTGTTGATGCAGTTAGTTCATGATGTTGATCTGCATACATATGGTAATCATCAGAACCAATCAAACGGGTACTCAACTTTTTAATATTAGAGAGCTTGAAAATGTTAAAAGCGAGCTCCAAGAGGTACATTCTCACATTCCAACCCTAATAAGTTCTTTATGGTGTTATAATTTTTGAAAACGGGTCAAAACAAGTTCATGTCAAAGATGGGTGATTTTGGTGTTGCCGGGCCGTGCATGTCATTTCCAAATTCCACCTTTAAGCTTTTATTCCAAATTTGACTAGCTTCACAAGATCTCAGTGTATGCAGTCATGAAATTTTGATTTTAAAAGGCTTGAAAAATTCCAATTTGGCGGCCAGAATCTTCAAAATTCGAATTTACCTTACATTGTGCACCTACCCCACTGACATAAGTCTCACATTTACTCCAACCATTCACATTTTTACGTTTTCAAAATTCGAATTCCAGCGACCACAGCCACAGCTCTCCACCTCGCGTCATGGTCACAACGGTCGAATGGTTCATAGATCATTTTGAAATTCTTATTTTTATGTATGATTTGAAGTTTCCCATCAATAATTTGTGTTATTTTGATAATTTCCAGTGACTTAACTGCACAAAGAGATAATCGTCTTTCATAGTTGTCAATATTCCATATCGTCAAGGTAATCGTCTTTCTTAGTGGCACACAGAGACAATGGACTTTCTTCATCTCTCATTTGGTTAAGGTAATTCATCCTTTCTCTATGCGTTTCTTATTTGGATTTTGACAGCAATCTTCAAATTATTGATATCCAGTATCACCACACCATATTAAAGATTAAAAGAATCATATTTGGCATACACTTATGCTTAATCCTACATACTGTAGTTCCATTTTCATTTTATTAATATAGATATTTCTTTAAAAAGCATCACCATTTATTTGCAGTGGCATTACCAAAAATATATAATTTGTAGAGAGTAGTTTTAACTTAATGTGACAACACACATCTAGATAATCTTATTAGCTCTTGATGTAATTGTAACACATCAGATCAACTAAAAATTTATGATCGCCTCGGACCGCCTCACACTTTTAAAACAATGTATTCTATCTATTCATGTTGGGACTTTTCTGCAGCTCATGGATTTTAGTTTTACTTGGTCTTTGAATGTATGCTATGCAAGCTGATGTTGTGGAATATTATGATCAAAATGTGAACTCTGCCAATGGTTCCTCCTATATATACCTGCTGTCCTAAGGGTAATATGTTGCTAATTACCATATTATATGTTTCAGGTAAACAAATTTGTCTATCTGAATCGAGGAATGTTTAAATGCTTTAGTGATCTATTCTGCTAGGTTCCATCATTTACTTCACGATGTAAAGAGAAGAAGAATGTTTAAATGCTTCAATGATCTATTCTGCTAGGTTCCATCATTTACTTCACGATGTAAAGAGAAGAAGAATTATCAGTACAATTGTTTTTAGTTCTTTTGTTTCAAATTTTGAATACCCTTGTGTTTTCTGAAAATGCTTCTCCCAGTTGTGTCCGATTGTTTGCATTTTTTGACTACTTGCACACATTTTTGGACTACTTAGTGTAAACAAGCTTTTTGATATAACCTTTTTTCATTACACTTGCACACAAGTTCATAGCCACAACTCTTGGTGGGATACACACTATAATTATAATTGTTATTTTCAATAGTTTATTAATCTCATCGTGTAAATATTATAGCTATTGTATTTGTTGGTGTTGGATTGTAATATCTGACACCTAGGTGTAATAAGTTATGTTTGTTTCTTGTAATATCTTTACACTTAGGTGTAAAGAAAATAACAGCAGCCCGAGGCCAAGACTCTACAACAAACACCTACACCACACACACTTCATTATAAATTGTCGTTGCGACGCATCGTGCCAACAAAAACGAATATTGGGTTGTAATCTTTCGCCGCTACCAAACGCGTGAGTTTCCTACTAACAAGTGGGTTGGTAAACTAACTATCTATATATTGACTAATGATGATGTGTCATAAGCCTTATAAATCCGAATGACCTCCTCATCATAGTCCGTCGATCAATCTTCATCAGACATAGAAGCTATGAATTTTCGCCGCGGTCGCAACGCGTTGTAGTTTGTTGTTGCGCTGCAACGCGCGAACAGAAGACGAATAACTCGCTATACACTGTCGCCGCCGCAACGCGCGGGCACACGGCTAGTATATATATATATATATATATATATCAAAATCTATAAATATTCATAATTTATATTTTATGAATATCATTTTTATAAAACTATTTAGAACTCGCGCGGACCGGAAGGGTAAACACCTGTACACTGGGTTTCCTGGCATAGGTAAGGATGTCGCATAAATCCCTCGTTGGACCTGGTAGACTTACCTGGGGATTCCTGGAGTGAGTGTTTACTTATAGGAAAACGCGTTTTCATACTATCATTAAATCATAAATATCCTAAAAGTAGTCTTTTTACTTCAACATCAGACTCCCTTCAAGAACCCTGTATACCTGAAACCTTAGTCGTTATTCTTTATATTTATTTAGCCTATTCATGTCACTAGGCTAATCTCAAGATCTATCATATCAAATTCAGTGCTATCATTCGTTATCAACCCACCTATCATGTGAGTACTCGTAGCCCCTCTTCTTTTGTTATTTGGGGTGCAACATGTATCCTATGTCAAAATCGTTACTCTTTATTCTTGATACAAAAACAATGTGATTATATGAATATTTGTGTGATTCTTGATATGCTTACTTGTGTGAGACTTGATACGTGAAACTTGAGACTTGAGACTTGATAAACTTGAAACTTGATAAACTTGAAACTTTATTCTTGCGTAAACATTAACAACACCAAGCCTTTGGTTCATTAATAGCTATTGGTTGACAACCCACCTAGGATATTGAGACGTAATCTTGTTCTCAAATAGTTGATTGGAACCTAAATTGTCAAGGTTTGTTTTACGCGTTTATATCTTGCCTCTAATACTTGTTTGTCATATTCTTAATCATACACTTGGCACGTTGATCGCATGCTTTATACTTATATCTAATATTAAACCTATGTGTACTCACCAACTCATTGTAGTTGACAGATATTTTATACATGTTGCAGGAAATGCTACTTGAGACTTCCGTTGTGTTATCACGTTAGGCTCTGCTAGACCTAGTTAAACTTTAATCATGTTCTGTTTGTTATATGTTTTGTAAAACTACTATGTCTATGAAATAAGATGGCATGATTAAGTATATCGCAACTTAAATTATTTGGTTGTGAGCATCTGGACAATTTATCACGCTCAGACAAATTCCGCCGTCGGTCGGGGTGTGACATATGCGTTGTGTTGCAGAACAAGAACAATCAGGAAATTGTCGCTTGTTTCCTAATCCATAAAATCGAGGACCAGAGAAAGAAGAAGAACGAGTCCCTATATTGTTTGGAGCGTAAAACACTATCAAGAGAAGAAACAGGGGCTACGTTATCGTTGAAGGATTGAAGACCAAAACATCAGAAGAAAATTCAACAAAAGGAAGGATAGACGCATTCAGGAATTGACGATCTTGCATCCAAATTATCCAATTCGCAATCATCTATTTTTACTACTAGATTCAGAGAAGTTGAACGAGATCCTTGCATTAATTTGACATGAGGGGTTATAACCGAGGAACTAGTTCCGAAGAGAAGGAGAAGAGGGTTATGTTGGGTCTCTCGAGGTTGAATATGAAGAATGAAGGAAGACGGGCATCAAGATCGGTAGTAATGAAGAAGAAGACGGTGAAGAAGGTGATTAGTCGTGCAAGATAACCAAGAAACAATTCAAGAAAGATCGTAGAACATGACACGAAAGATGAAGAAGCAAACTTGGATTAACAATTAGGGGGTGTATGTTGGCCTCAATTATTAATCAAGTTTGGCACATAAAGTTACGGGTAAATTGTGTAATTACTAGAAAGTATAGTTTAGTATCTTTGTGTATTTGTTATTAGTTCAGTGGTTGTAAGTGTCATTTAGAAAGCCTATAACTGCTTAGGGATATATATATATATATATATATATATATATATATATATCATTGTAAATTAGCACACTAAAGATACAATTTAGTTAAATCACTCAACACACGTACCTTCACAAACATTTGGCAAAGTAGCAAAGCTTAATTTGCACAATACTAAACACTTAAATAGTTATAAAGAAGACTACTAAGAAACTGCCAAAAGAAAAAAAAAATTACCTCTACAACATTAACACAAAACTCAAAAGAATTTGAATATTTGAATGTGAGCACGGGTCAAAACGTTTACTTTTGGTACGGATAAAAACAGGTCTGTGTAAGTAAACATGGAATAAAATCTGTAAATAGATGGTTAAAATCCAGAGAATGTGTTTAATGCTTTTATCTACACATGATGAAGGCTTAACTACTAATGGTACATAATTAATACTCCATTATACCATCACATAGAAAAGATTGGAATATAAAATCAACAAACTTACCTCAACAACAAAGCAGTTCCTCTAACGGCAACCAAGCTACAATTAGACACATAAAATAAGTAAGCTCCCAATCAAAAAAAGAAAAAAGAAAAAAGAAAAAACAACCTAAACTAACATCATATAGGACAAGCACATACTTTAACCTAAACCATCTATCACAAAGAAGGCCCACTACAGTTACTTGGTAAGATTAGTTTTTATATACTATTTGAATACACTTCAAATCTGTTTGATTGATTTCCAAATGTATATAGATTTGAGGTTTATTAAACCAAACCCATCTCACTTATATAAATTTATCTAACATACAGTAAATAGCAGAGGTAAATACAAAATATAAATAAAAGAAGTACACACATGACATAGGTAAAATCAAGAGGACCTAAAACTAAGAAAAACATAGATTTATTGGTGTATGACTATATACTAAATAGTGACTTTATACTATTGATTAAACTTGCAGCTTTTGATTAAAAAAGTAAAGATGGGAGTGTGCATATAACAGTAACAATAGCAGCAGAAACTCAATTTTTTTTTTTGCTTATGCTTCATATGTCTTGGGACAAAAATAAAGGTTAAGGGTTTGGTAGCTTCATAAACATGGAGACACTCGGTCAACATATGACTATCAGTAAAGACACCCCAATAGTATACTTTGAAGCAACAGTATACTTAAAAGAAAAACAGGTACTTTTAACAGTGAGGACTGTGGGACTGTGTAAAAGACTTTTACAAGAAAAGAAAATTATACAGCTTTTAGCTGTCTCTCTCTTTCTATGATACAAATATCTATTCTCTCTAGTTTTATGTACCAGTATAGGTATGTCAAATACCTATAGTTTTATAAACTGTCATGTATAATTTTTGAAGGAGAATTCACACATGCATCTATTATACTCCTAATACTACTTTTATGAGAGTGGGAATCATTCCAAACTAAAAGTCAACTTAATATCAGAAAAGTAGGTTCAAGCATATTCATGGAGCAACTTTAAAAATATGAGCAGCTTATATCCAAACACATTCAACCAAAAATTTGTTTCCTTAAAAATCTAAACATCATACATTTAAACTCATAATCTTATTTTAAATGGTGCAGGGCCTAAAAATCTGTAGATGTTTACATGTTTCAAGTTATGAAACTATTTAAGACTGTTTTAAAGGACTCTTTTGTACATCAGATTATGGGTATGTAGTATAAACCTTTATACTTTATATTTGATTGATTAATCTAAAATCTGCTCCTATTATGTTATTTTTAATTCTAATAGGAGAGACCAAATTTGTCATTGATGGAGATTTAAAAACTAATAAAGAAACATTGAAATGGTTAGCTAACATCTACTAAGTACCTACTAATTAAATTATGATGGGTATGTACATCAGATTATGGGTATGTAGATTAGTACTACAATTGTCACTCCATACAATTATCCAAATATTCCAAATTGATGCTCACTAACCGGCTTCTGCAAGATCAGTTTAATATCATTGATTTCCTAATTCATGCTCTTTAATAACGGGTACCTGCCTAACAATACTAATAGTCCTTTCATACCTTATGAGGTAACAATATAACATCAAAAAACACACAAACGCATACCAACTAAATCTTAAAAACTATTAACAGGCCTCAAGACAACATCTTTACACAAAAAGGGCAGTTCTAGAATGAAGACACAACCACAACGGATAAAACCATGTTTTTCAAATACAAAAAAAAAAAAACATGAAGCAGACTCTATAGCTTGTTCTAAACAAAATAAAAACAGCAACAGCAACACCTCTATTTCCCTTTTTATGTGTGTGTCCCTGCGGTAATCACTATATAAGAAATATGAATTAAAGACTATATGAACCTATATTCCACTAATGAATACATAGTAGGTTCAAGCATATTCATGGAGATTCAAGCATATTCATGGAGATTCAAGCATAGCAAAAACTCATGTTTACTTATTTTATAAACAAATCTTAGATTCTTTTACCACTTAGTGTAGATGGTTTTAGCAAAAACTCATGTTTACTCATGTTTACTATACTCCACTTAGAGTATACCACTTAGATTATTTTACCTTAATGACCACTTAGAGTAGATGGTTTTCAAAAAAATTACCAGTAACACTACTTATTAAAATACAAAGTTTAAAAGCTCATGTGAGGAAAAACATAACCCAATCATAAACAAACACAGTTTGGATCTTTAAGCCTATGTGAGGAAAAAATCTTTTAATTCACTCTTGTGTTTACTTAAGTGTAATAAACCAAAAATCAGACGTTCTAAAACTAAATGAACACCAAAACCAGTTAGAGTAGATGGTTCATCTCAGATGTAGGCATACATAAGAACAGAAACAGCAGCACAAACTCACAATTTGATATGAACACCAAAACCATTTAAAGGAAAATAACACATAGTCCTAAAATCAATGAAGGATACTTCAAAATCAATATATAAAAATGAAGCAGCAGCAAACACAAACAGCATAATACAAGCAGCAGCATAATACAAGTAGCCTAATACAATGAGCATAATACATACCTCCCGATTTAAAGATTTAAAGATGAACTTGAGTTGAGATGAACTTGAGATTAACTTCAAAGTCTCCCTTAACACAAATGAAGACAAAAGTATCATTAGTACAATTCTTATAAGATTAGCAGTAGTAGCAAACATAAAAAATAGAAAAAATCAACTCCAATTACCAGAAGCATAAGATTCCAATTGATAGCTCACGGAATTCTGAAAGAGATGTCGTGAATATATATACCCTTCATCATAGGCTCAATCCTCGTCAAAACCTAGAAATTGAGATCAATCCGCGTGAATGCAATGTGAAGAACCGTAGGATTATCGATCCAATTGACTGGAACCGTTCGATTTGTGCTTCTTCAACATCACTGGGAAACATGGCTGGATTAGGGTACTGTGTAAAAGCAAAGGGAGAAAGAAGGGTGGAACCTTACCGGAATTGTGAATTCTCAGGAGCGGGAACCGGAATTTTCTGGATTTGGGCGGTATTGGGCGGTTCATTCCTGAGGAGCGAATTCATGCTCTGAATAGTTGTTTTCTAAGTGGTTCGATCCCAGCTGATTTTCAACATCAATTTTAAGACTTTGGGCTTAAAGCACTTGTACACCATGTTTATTAACTTGTACAAATCTTAAAAATTCAACACATTATATTTCTCTCTCCAATATATATATTAAGGTAGTAGATATATATATATATACATATATAGGGTAACGATCATGCGAAAACACTTTATATTGCGAAAACGCGAAAACCAATATTAAAACCTACATAACTTCTTCATACGTTAATGTTTTTTTTTTTAAAAAAAATTGTCCCAAAAGTCTTAGAATTACGCTATCTCTGGATAAAAAATGAATTATCATGTGAAAAAAACACTACTTATGTTAAAAACATATTGAAAACACTAATATATTTATGTTAATAATGATAATGAAACATAGTGCACATGTGCAATATATAATTAAAAAGTTATAAAATGTTATTTTTTTTCTTTAGATCTAAAGATAAGACAATTATAAGATTTAGGGTGCAATTTCTTTTTAAAACTATTAATGTATACCACATATATGGGTTTTTTTTTTGTCTGATGCACATGCGCATCATTCACAAAAACACACAAAAAATTACGGAAATATCATATGGTGCAACTTAGAAAAAAAATTAACTCATACTAAAAGTATGATTTTTTTTGTGCATCACAAAAAAACGTTATTTTTTTAAATTTTTATTGAATTAAAGATAACATAATTGTCAATTTTTTAAAAAAATATTAACATATTAAAAAGGTATGTAGGTTATAAGATAGTTTTCGCGTTTGCGCAAAATAAATGTGTTTTCGTATGATCTTTCCCCTATATATATATTTTTAACTAATATACAAGAATTAGACAAAAGTACATACACGTACTATAACAACATCTTTCCTTTCCAAAAAAATACTATAACATCTTTATGATTCTAAATCATATTCATCCACTTTCATCCGTAGGTGTTAGATGGTCCATGACCAATTACTTTCACTTTCACCCGTAAGTATATATGATTCATAACCATTTGCATCTAGCTAGTTTTATTATCCTTACAGGTCTGTAACCATACATACTTTTCATACATTAGTTTTCACCATTTCTTTGATCATATTTGACAACGGTTACTTCCCCATTTTGGGATGATTAACTAATATCATAATTGGAGAATCCCAGGTTCAAACCTCACTGTTGGCAAATGATTGATGATCAAGGGCAACCTTGGTTCGAGTCATGATGCCGACCGGTTTTACCCAGCACGCAAGTTACTCCAGATAGATATGCTATTGTGGAGGCTTGCAACTGTCTAAGCTTGGGTTGAAACCTACGGGTTTCAACGTAGGTCCCATGTGGGCATGCTAGACAGTCGCATGGTTTTCCCGGGGAATGTCCATATGCCCCACACGACCCCAGCTGAGGCACGGTTAGGACACTCATGTCTGGCTGTCTGTGGGGTGGACCCTTATCTCCTCTTCTACGGAGGTAGGATAGGTGCGCGATGTCCTAACCCATCGTGACCAACATCGCCGTTCTAAAAAAATCATAATTGGCATAACAACTCATCCTATTTGTAACAAATTAAGAATGCATCTTAAATGTTACCTTTTATCTTCAAATTCTTGGGTTCCTCGGTTGTTCGATCCTTCAAACGCCTATATGTTTACTTGAGTTTTTAGATAGATAGAACACACGTATATCCATCCATGGCATTCAAGTACATTCTTTCACGCAATGATTCAACTAGTTTTCACGTACTTCTAAATTTAATATCTCAAGTAGGTATTTTCATAAACACTTGTTATTTACAATTACACATATACCATATCTTTCAAGTTTAGCAAGTAATTCATCCTAACATAGCTAGTTTGAATCCACAAGAAAAGAGGGCAACTTGTTTGTTTGTATTAGAGAGAAAGTGAGGCCAAACTTCTACTTTTTTGGATGATTAGATCTGCTCCAACAAAGAAGGCAGCACCACTTAAAAGGAGGCAGGAACCAAATAAGAAGCCCTAGTCGGCTGACTAGGGCGGCCCGGAAAACAGCAGCAACCCAAATAAGAGGCCCAAAATCTGCAAAAAAAAAAAAAAAAAAAAGAGCAACCAAAGGAAAAAAAAAAGGTTCGGAAAAAAAATTTGACAATATTTTTAACTTATAACTAAGTCCATAAAGTATAATAACAATGTATTAAACTAGATTACAATCCGCGTGTTGCTGGAAGATAACATGTGTACATAAAACAGTTGTATTGCTATAACGCAACGTAAAGAAAATAAAAATATAAAAACACTACGTAACAACGTTAAAATTAGAAGCAAACATTCAAAACATCAAACATAGAACCAAAAGGTTATGTTATACAAACTCATTACACTACCAACATATTTATTAATAATACAATGAAATTTGATACATTAATAGTATATTTTTTGTTTTTCAAACTTTGGTCACGTGACTTTCGTGCTTTAACAATTTCTACTCCTAAACTTTTATAATTTGTTTATTTTTTAACGAAATAGTAAACTTTTGATTTTCATAGTTTGGCCACATATGTTACATACTCTTACGTTTTGTACCGTTTAACTTTTAAAGTTCTTTTTATTTTAAGTTTTGTTGACTTATATTTGGACACGAAACTTTTAACTTTCGTTTTTAGTATATTTTTATAGTTTTATACTTTACTACAAGACTTTTAGACTTTTACGTTTTATACCACTTAACTTTTTTACACACTAACTTTTTTTTGTTTTTTTTTTGTTTTAGGTTTTGTTGTCTTCTACTTTGGCCATGAAACTTTCAACTTTTCTACTTTCGTTTTTAGTATACTTTTATAGTTTTGTACTTTCACTTTTAGACTTTTACGTTTTATACCACTTAACTTAGTATATTTTTATAGTTTTATACTTTCACCAGAAGACTTTTAGACTTTTACCTTTATACTCCTTAATATTTTAACCCTCTAACTTTTAAAGTTTTTTTTTTGTTTTAAGTAACTTTTCTTCTACTTTGGCCACGAAACTTTTAATTTTTCTACTTTCGGTTTTAGTATACTTCTATAGTTTTATACTTTCACCACGAGACTTTTAAACTTTTACGTTTTAAACCACTTAACTTTTTTACTTTCGTTCAGTATAGAAATTTAACCCCGCAGCAACGCGCAGGGTGGTGAACATCTCGTTTTCTAAATATCTTGCGTTTGAAAAATATAAAAAGGAAGAAACTTAAATTGCCACGTACACTGACATGTGAACCAATATCATGTAATTATTGTTCCTGTAAACTTATAACAGTTTTTTTATCTTTATCTTCATAATTTATCCAAAACATATATATCTATAAAATTAATTTATTTTTTAAAAAAAAAACCACATTTCTTATTTTAAACAAAAAACTCATATATGTGTCATGGATCGATATATTTATCATTCTTTTGTATTTATTCCTTAAAATTTAAAAATAAGATTTAAATGTAAAAAAAAAATACTAATATAGGATAATATAGGACAAAGATAAACAATTCGTATATCTCCTTAAAGTTTAAAGATACAATATATAAAAAAGTTGACCTAAATACCGTAAAAGAATTAGAGAACACATCCTCTATCCCATAACTATATTTTACAATATCTTATCCTAAAAGAATTAATATGAAATAAAAAAAAGTTTCTCAAAAGTACATTAGGATTGTTGTTGATTTTATGTTATAAAATTAATATTTGTCATCCGTCTTTTTTGCTTTCTCGAGACCCTGTATGGTTCACATAATTTTTGTGATAGAATTGAAATTTGTTAAAGAAATTGAAATCTGAAGGAATTTGAATGAATTCCTGTCATGTGTTTGGTTGGTCGAATTCAACAGAATCATTTCCAAAATCATGTTTGGTTTGTAAATCTGTCAAAAGAATCGGAATACAAAAATAATGACAAATGACAGAATTACCCTTTATTCCGTTTTCATAGTTATATCCTTAAAATTAACGATACACACTTGTAAATAATTATTAAATGTTTTTTATATAAACTAGTATGTAACCTTTTGACAGTATATATTTGAAGATTGTTTGGAACATCAAACGTGTGATTATAATCTCAAAATTGCAAAGTATTCTTTTGTAACTACATACATGAAGATTATTTCTAACATAAGACTATAATCTCATGAAAGTAAAAGTTATAATTATAATCTAGTCATGAGCTCTAAAAGTTATAATTATAATCTAGTCATGAGCACTAAAAAATTCTACATATCATGCAAAAAGATGTAGGGAATTAACTGCTTACATCTGCACATTAATATTGTTAACATTGTACTACAAAAGAGGTAATATAAACATAATTACTAGGAAAATTGGAATTAAATAATCCTAACTTTTAGGTATTGGCCTACAATAGTCCCATATTTCAATATAACCCACAACGGTCCTAACTTTTTACTTAATTATTTAGAGTGGTCCCACCGTTAAAAAAACTAACACCGTTAGTTTTTAATCCTACGTGGCGCTGACATGGCGTTGACTTGTATTTTCTTTTTTTTTTCTTTTTTTCAATCTCATTAAAAGCCACGTATCATCTTCTTTCTAACCCCTGTCTCTTCCTCCTTCACCCAATCTCTACCCCTATCTCCCTCCCATGTTCGAGATAACCTAGTAGCAACCACCATCCGCCAAATAAAAAAAATCGTATAATGGAGGGTGGATACGAGTACGACGGCGAAATGAAAATGAAGGCGGCAGAGGAGGGCTGTGCGACGCCTAGACACGAGGGTTGCCGGATTCTGCCGGTGCCGGCGGTGTGTCCTCCACCACCAAAGAAGAAGCGGTGGTCATCCTATAGTAGCGGCGGAAAAGAGAGGGAGCCACCAAAAAACGGGTATTTCCAATCACCGGAGATTAAAATATTTTTTACAGGACACAAAGCTTGTATATTTTGGATTTGTTTTTTTTACTCATAAGAATACATATGGGTTTTTGTGAAATATCGTGTCTTTTTAAGGATTGAAGGGATCGCGATACGCACCGAACATCGACTCTTGTCCTGATAGGGGCGTTGTGGGTCAGAACCTTACAACTATCATGCGTAAAAAATATAACCCAGTATCTCCCTCCGGCGACTTCTTATTCCGGCGACATTTGCAGACTCCGGCCAGAAGCCATCAATTCCGTCTACGCTATTTTTTCATCAAACGATCTCAAAACATTTCCAATCTGCTGCTGTTAGTAGCCGTTGCAAGTTAAATCCAAATTGAAATATCTCAAATCCAATTCCAAGATCCATTATGCTTCTACAACATCATGTTGAAAACCTAGCCGTGGTACATTTGTCTTGCTAATTTCAGGGCTCAAAGCCACCGACGCCGCTGTAAACCGATGGCTAATTTCAGGACTCAAAGCCACCCCTTTGGCTCTTGTCGCCGGCGACTGGAA
>JBCNJP010010185.1:0-23795 GCA_039602395.1 Deinandra increscens subsp. villosa | reverse complement strand
CAGAGCTTTGATCACCACACACAAATCTAGACCTGTCATGTTTTAAGTTGGTAAATCCGGAACTGGGGGTAAAACCCGAAAGTTGCGAATTAATTAATATTAATATTAATTTTGTTAATTGTATAAAATATTTATTTTGGTCGATTTAGATCAACCAAGATTATGCAATTATAATTGTTCGATTGTTTTATTTTTTTTACGTGTATTCGGCCTGACCCAATTTATTGAAATTGCGTGTATGATTGGTTTGTATTTTCTATTTGGTTTTGGTCCATATTTTGGCCCATTATTTGATAGATTAGTTGACCCAATTTGGGTTCAAAGTTGTAATAAATAGATTTAAGTTTTCATTTAATGTATTTCTATTTTTGAGACGTTTCCTGATTTAGCGAGTCCCCAACTTTGGCAAGTATCTATTTCAGATGATGTTCCCAATTTTAGCAACTTTCCTGATTTAGTAAATTATTTTGGCAAGTTCTACTTCAGTTCGGGTTTCCATTTTTGGAACTTTTCCAACCTAGCAAGTTTCCAATTTTGGAAAGTTTGTTGTTTTGGCTCGTGTTACCAAATTTAGAAATGTTTCCAATTTTGGCGGTTTCCTGATTTAGTAAGTTTCTAACTTTGAAGTGTTTCCAATTTTAGAAAGTTTGCTATTCTAGTCCGTGCTTTGAAATTCGAAAACTTTCCTGTTTTAGCAATTTTCTAATTTGGCAGGTTTCTAGAAATTGTAACTTCCCAAACCTGAGACTTTCCAAATCTGGCAGGTTTTCGTAAGTGGAAAATTTCCAAATTTGGTAGGTTTCCCAAATGAATGTTCAGAAGATCCAATCAAGTTCAAGAAAAGTCTTGAAGTTAGTGGGAGCCAACGAAGACAACGAGATGCTCAAGGAAGACCTTTTATGTTTTTTTGTCCCTAGACCTAAGTTCGGTATTGCTAAAAGGCTCTAGCAATACCGAAGCTTTAATATGGCTGAATACATGTTTAAGTTGTGTGTTGTATTGCTTACTTTTCCTAACCAACTAAAACAGGTTAAAATTGTTTTAAAATGAGTTTAAAAGGATTTTGCAAACAAAAGATATATGAGTTTTAAAATAAGGTATTTTAACTCAATAAATATATATAACAAATTATAGAGCTTTTGAAATTTATGAAATTTATAAACTCTAAAAGTCTAGCTTGCTTTGTTTGGTTATCTATGCTTCGCGACAATATAGTCATATAATTAGGTTATCTAATTCGACTGTTCCGACCGATGATAGGGTTTGTGATTAATATTCACCATTTAAAAGCTGATTAAAAACCCCTATTTTGGTATGTCTAAAACTAATAGTTTATGCCAATCCTAAATCCAGTCATACTTAGAACATATTTTTACTTAAACGTCAGTGTTGGAGTCTTCAACACCGCACTTGGCGTGTAAGGTATATTCGAAGGTGGAGGTATTGGACTCTTTAACACTCGTACCTTGCACAATAACAATTTAGGACAACTATTGCTTTCTTACACGCACTCGTAGTGTTGGAGTCTTCAACACCGCACTGTTGGTGTTTGTAAATAAAGTGGGCATGGATGAGGCTAAACGTATCTGTATGTATCCTCGATTACTAGGGAGCCGCATAAACGGGTATTGTGATTGGTCCTCACAAGTGACAATCGTTGCCTATCTATTTATTTAATTACTATTGATTGCATG
The DNA here is from genome assembly GCA_039602395.1 of Deinandra increscens subsp. villosa. Lineage (NCBI taxonomy): Eukaryota > Viridiplantae > Streptophyta > Magnoliopsida > Asterales > Asteraceae > Deinandra > Deinandra increscens. The sequence continues at coordinate 22,101 of JBCNJP010010185.1, read as the reverse complement.
CTACAGCTACCTTTAGTAATTAAGTTAAATGGAATCCCATCCTTTTTTCAATTAGAACTTACCATAATTGAATTTAGACTTAACATTGAAAATACTAAAACAAAATTGTCTAAATGTTTCAGATGGCCGCTAATAATGCAAATAACGACACCTTCCAGCTTAAGTCTATCCTTGAGAAGGTGAAACTTAATAACACCAACGCATAGCCCGATGAATATGATTCACATAATCATGAACACATCATAAGCGTTAATGGATACGTGATCCTCACAATTGCTAGATGTGACCATGATTGTCTAATAATCACTTAACTGATTAATAGCTCATTGAAATTCTACGTCTTGTGATGAAGAGTATCAACAAGCTAATAGACAATGAACAATGAATCATTTTTTACTTCAAAAATTATTTGTATTTATACAACATTAAGTTGAGCATAAGAGTACTTGATTTTAATCAAGCATCTACTCAAAGAAGTTAGAATCATCAGTCTTAATTAATAGTTTATAATCATTTGGATGATTAATGATTAACAAATACCATGACCTTAATATTCCTATAATTCAATTTTATACATGTAGTTGTAAATTAAAATTTTGAAATCCCTGCAAAGTTAAATTGTTAACACTTGAATCCAGGAGCATTAAGAATCAAGAAATTGAAGCTTAAACATAGGAAACCCTTTTGACAAAATTATCCTAATTAACCTCATAAATCCTCTAATCCATAACTTGTCTGTTCAAGTCTAGTATAAAGAAATAGTTCTTGCCGTTAACTATACTTGACAATAAAATATACTTTTAAAATCCTTAGGGATAAATGTTCTATCCAAGAGAAAGGAAGTTATTCCTTCAAGTGTTGGACTGTGATGGAACATGAAGTATATGTGGTGTGCTGTGGTGTATATATAAAATATTATGTTATTTTGTGACACCTTTTTAGCATTTGAAGCTTTTAAATTTATAAACTCGATTTACTTGAACAACTACTATTTCACCAAATTCACGGGCAAGTGTACCCATCGTGAAGCAGTATAGGAGTGGTAAGTTGAATCGAGGTCGATCAAAGACACAAAGGAAAATGAGGGCTTTTGGTACTTCATCGTCTCTGACATTTTAACCTGAACATTCTTCAAGCGAAGAGTTAGTAAATATATAAAACAATATATATGGTGGGATTCGACAGTGGTATACGGGTGCCCGGTGACGTTAAAAAAACTTTATGTTCGATTAAAACATTACCAACCGGGTTTAGAAATTAAGAGTTAAAACGGATTAAACCGGTAATCCGTTACACAGCGAAATTAATAATATTACTAATTAAATGCGTAAATCATTGGTGTTGAAATCGTGTCAACAGGATCACGATCACCAAAATCATGTAAACACCATTTTGCGTTAAACTGTTTAACGTGAAAATCAATAATGATTACATAATCGAAACTTAAACATCGAAACTAAAAAACCGGAGTTAGATATACCTTCGCGGTGAACTAACAAACGTTAGACACACCGAGGGACAACGTGATGACGCTAGGGTTTCATGGAAAAACCGATATGACTTTCGGATCAAATTGTTTCGTAAATCGCAAGAACCGTCTTAAACCGATTCGTTGTAAATTGCAACTATTCGATTTATGGTGGCGACAAGCGAGCACCGATGAATTAAGACGGTAACGGCGGCTAGGGTTTTAGCCGGGGCGTTTACAACAATTATGGCGACGAAGGATTGCACTCACAAAATCATGACAACGACGATTTTCAGTAAGTGGTGGAAAGCGTCGCGGTGAAACGGAGATACGCTAGGTCGCGACGGCGACCTATGGTGATGATGGCGACGGCCCTAGGAGGAGGCGCGGCCCAGGGCGGCAACGGTGGTGATGTATGGATGGCGATGGTCATAGTGATATCCTTAATCAACATGCGATTGTCACCTAGTATTCTCTCGGAGATCGCCGGCGCCAAGAGAGGGGCGGCAATGGTGGTGGTTGAGAGAGAGAGGGAGAGCCGAGAGAGAGAGAGGAGGCGCAGAGGGAGGGGGCGACGGCTCCTGTGGCGTGGAAAGGGATTAGGGTTTCCTAATCCTTTAGCCGCTTATTAATAAGCGGACTAATTTCCCTTTTAGTCCCTCGTCTATTTTCTCTTTTATATCGAACCACCGATATTTTACGATTAATTAATAAAACGATTTTATTAATAAATGGTCGTAAATCCGAGAATCAATAAAATCAAATAACTATTTATTTGATTTATCATATTCACCGTTAACGTTAATAATGTAACGCTATTTCTCCATTTCATTATCGCAATGATAATTATTCGTAATTACATACATGTTTATTAATCATGTATAAACATTAATGAATTACATATTCCCATGATTTACCGGTTAACCAATTAAGGGGATTTATATCTCGTTGCCCTCAGTGTAACTGTTTACAGGTCAAAACCGGGTCGGGTTCTTGATGTTGTCGGGTCTAGACTTCCAATATCCAACAATATATATATATATATATATATATATATATATATATATATATATATATACAGTATAAAAGTTGTGTCTTGGTCAACTCGATTGAAGATAGTATTGGTGGAGGACATATCAGTGGTGATGATGGAATCCCGTAAGTTATACCCTTCCCGTAAGATTATTCACCAATAGGAAACTAGACAGCCTTTCAGCACTAAATCGCTAGTATCACTAATCCCCTAAGCGATCGTCTGCGGAGAGTACGAACCCAGGAGACAGTGCTGTTGGCAAACACATATAGTGACTCTAATGCCAATTAGTTGTTGGGCCCCTTGGTCCGGCAAGCATTACACTCGACACGCCGTCATGAACCAGCAGGGGAACAATCCTGCATGCCAGATTATTTAATTACAAAGTTGATCTTTTAAATGGATTAAGGTCCGTGTCTTTCATGCACTGCTCTCCGCTTGTGCTTTCCGGCGTAACCAAAACCAAGTTCACAAACACGTACCTATTCAGCTTTCGTGAATTGATTAAATATTACCGACCCTTTTCCCAACTTGAAACTTTCAGCCGCACCTGCGTGGTCAACCGGGTTTGCTTACATAGATATAAGGACCCCGAACGTATCGTGTAGCATGGGACGCGAGTCATCCGAAGGATCATGCATCCTCCCCCGACCAGATGTCACAAGTCCAGTCCATGAGATTTTGACTCCTTAAATCGTCCCCCGACCGGGTGTCACAAGTCCAATCAAATACATAGTAAGTTTGGGTAAGGCCTTACACTTAACACTTGGAACTTACGAGAGGGCCCAAGATGTGTAGCTGTTGCATTATTAGTGCAAGAGTACTAAATCCCATCTTGACTACATACAACTCTCACTAAGCTTCAGATCCATTCCCAAAAGTAGCTTTTATTACTAGCAGTTACGCGACAGCGTTAGACTACAATCAATGAACAGTCTTTGGCAAACGAGAGGTAGCATATGTATCTCAGGTCAAAGGACACTATTAAGTATACCATTTAATCAAATTCGTATTATGATTAAATCCATGAAGACAATTTGATACGAGTTACGTCACAACGTCATTCTCTAATGAGGTCTGTGAGTCTGGATAGTCAACCCTTTGAGTCCAGAGTCAGAATAGTCATAGATCAGTTTTGTTCCCACAAATTAGATCGACTATGGGTAGTTTTAGAATATTTCACAAAATATTCATGGATGTTTTATAACATAAAATTTGAACACGTTTTGCAGAATTCGAAATCTACATCAAACCCTTTAGATCAGCTTGAATGATTTGGTGCAAACGTTAAAGTTTGACATCCCAACACTAAAGTAGAACATCAATGTAGCGTAGAATTCAGGTAATACGTAACAATATTAGCTTATTGATCAAAATTGATCAATGGAACTGCGAATTCTCGTGCTAGGTTCTATGCCTGTGTTTTCGTTTTGCCCGTTTAAGTTGTTTCATTAGTTTTGGTGTTACTCGTGAACAACAAAAGTACTTAAGTGAATTTGAATGCGTGATAAAACATGTGCCCTTGGTATGCACATGGATTACAGTGTTATCACAATGGCATGTTAATTGATCATCAACAAAATCAAATTAACCTTCTTTGAATGTACCCTTACATTCATGATTCAAAATCCAGTTGAGGTGGCTAGTTGTTCGGTGAGTATACTAGAGTACTCATCGTGAACATCTTGTCATCATCAAGACAAGTTGAGATGATTCGGTTTCCAGCTTCATTGTGTAACCCTTTACAGTGACACCCATTACAACATCCATATGTTGGAGGTTACTCGTTTCATAACTAGTATGAAACGACTCGTTTGAAGAAATTGAATGTACCTAAGGATGCCATTCCTGAGATGACTTCAATTGTGTGGTGTTCTTGAAACTTGGAGATAAGTTCAAACTTCATTACAAGTTTAATCCAGTAAACTTTAATGAACGTGAGATCAACACTCAATCGTTATCCCGATAAGGATTAGTGGTGATGCTCGCACTTGCTTTATGTAGACGTTGCATTCTTATAATCATCTTTCATTCAAACCGTTAGGATATTGTTTTGCAAGAGAACTCTTAGCAAACATACTTCGTTTCCAAGAACAAAGTTAGTTAGTTTTATAAACACAGTATGAATCTAAATTGATTAGGATCCAATTGTCTTGTCACATGCATGAGATAGCAAGATGAAATCAAACTGCCAGAGTTTGATGGTATCCTAGATACAATCATCTTTGTGTTTCAAATGAGTTGCGTGCTAGACGCCCTGATGATTATTCTATCAGAGTAACGAGTCTGATTTAGGATTGTGAATTCCATCCAATGACCAACCTATAATGGAGAACTTTAGGCAAGTAAAATCGACATCGAGTTCCATTTGGAATTATTAGTCATTTAGAATGCTAACATGTTTTCACTATAGTAACAACGTTTGTTGTAAAAAGATGTTTTTCTAAAGAGTCTTGCTTAACTACAAGAGTCACAGAGCATAGTCCGGTAATTGCTATAGAAATCAAGTTTCTTTGAAAGGAATATAGATGTCCATGCATCAAAAGCTGGACGTGCATAACTCAAACTTGGTCTCCCGCAAGACTTCTTCTTGGAACCAATTTGAGTCGCAAGTGATCGGTGAGGAGATGATTCATGGGTATAAGGTGTGAAAGGAGGCCATTGGCATGTTATAAGTCATGTGATTATTGGTTTTCTAACTTGAAACCAAATCCTCATATTGTAAGCAACAGGTGCCTAGCAGGATTTTAACACATACGAGTACAAACTAGTTGTAGTCATCGACTTTCAAGGTGTTGTATATATATATATATATATATATATATATATATATATATATATATATATATTCATGACCATCATGGTCATATGCACAGAACTTAGTGCATTTATATAACATAAGCATTCAGGTGATTGTGTTACATAAGTTGCATTGGTGACTTAAACTTTTACAAACAAGCGTTTGAACTCAACAAAGGTCCTATTGTTTGATTTGACGAAATCAAGCAAGTGAGTTCATAAAAGTTCAATTTGAATTAATGAATCCTCAAGGTACGCAATTCAATACCATAAGGTTCCATGAATCAAGGTAGGTTGTTATTCCTGTTGTAACAAGTACAATGAGAATAAGAGACGTCATAGCCTTAATGGATTTAGATAGAACAATTGTTTTTCCTTTACACTTTAGCTAGTCTCATGATCATTGAATCAATAGCACCAGGCTTAGTGTCATGTTACATATGTTCGAATCTAATCTACCACACAAGTGAAACATTTTCAAGTCTAGAAAAACCATGCATATCAATCAAGTTTAAACTAGAAATTTTAGTGCATGTTCAAGATTCAAACCAAAGAAAAAATTGTATCATCCTGGACCCCACCAGGGAAAAACAAACAAGCAAGTTTTTTAAAGATACCACCAAGAATTCAAAATACTACATGATCTTTATTCAAAGTTTGCAATCATGCAAAGATGTCATGTCATCTTGGTTCGTTTGCTTTCTACGACTTCACGTTCCTACAAAATGTAAAGTATGTCAATTATATATTTTGAAGGATCAAATGAAGTGGTTTTGTTGGGCTATATTTTAAAGGCATGAACATTAGATTTATGGGCTTGTGTTTTGGGCATAGTGATTACGATTTAGGCCATGTGGGCCGGTTATGTGTTTATGATTGGATTAGGGTTTGTAAGTGAGTAGTATATAAGCTCACTAGTTTATGATTGACCCTAGCTTTTGGGATTCCGATTTTCTCTCTATTGTGTGTTTACGATCAGTCTCAATTTGCTCAAGAAAGTTTGTGTTTCATTCAAGATTTGATCTTTATTGTTTATCAAATCTCTTTCATCTACTTTCTTCTCGAATCGATCACTTACGAGGATTCTGCACTCGTTGGTGACTTCAATATTGTGACTTGGTAGATTTTCAGGACCTACAATTGGTATCAGAGCAAAGAATCACTGATTCGAGGCTCTCACGGTATTGGACTCGAGGTTTTCTGGAAAAAGGTTCGAGTTTTTTGAAGATTTGAAGGTGTTCTTCAGGTTTTCGATTGGTTTGCAGCTGGGTTTGTAAGTTTACGATTATTTTTCTGGGTATTTCGCGTGTTTACGACTGCTGGTTCTTGAAGATATTAATCGGAAATGTGATTACGAGTTCAAGCTTCAATTTTTACGTGTTTACGGCCCAAAAGTTGTTGTTTACGACTTTTTCTGATCGGAATCGGGTGTTTACGATTTCTCTTTACCGGAATCATTGTTTACGATTAGACTTCATCGTAATCGGTGTTTACAATCAGGGCGTTTACGACTTGCTCCGTGTCTCAATCGTAATCTGTGTTATCGATCGTAATCAGGCATTTACGATCGTAATCTCACTGTTTGGACATTTGGACTTTAGATTTAAGTTTTCCTGAGCTTGCGTTATGGATTTCGAACCAAGTATGTATCAGAAGTTGGATTTTGAGATTGGATCCATCACCCGTCCACCAAGACTAACATCGGCGGATAACTTTCTGGAGTGGAAATATAGGTTTGAAAACCACTTGAAGAGTGTTGATTTAAGACTATGGAGAGCGGTAATTCATGGGCCACACACGCCTACACATTCAGAAGGAACCAATGCGGGTAAAGCTAAAAAGGAAGACGAATATGATGATGATGATTGGGAAAGATGCAACAAAGCTGAGAGGGCATTTGCTATCATGACTATGGCACTAACACCAGATATTGCACAAGGATTTAAGCAATGCAAGACTACAAAGCAACTCTGGAATGCTTTGATAGTGGCTTATGAGGGAAATCCAGACATAAAGGCAAGCCGTAAGCAAATGCTGAAGCAGAAATTCAATCTGTTCAACCACATTCAAGGTGAATCCTTCGAAGCACAGGTGCAAAGGTTCGTGTCTCTGATGGCCGAAATGTCAAGCTATGGTGTTGAACCAGATCTGGAAGATAAGAATTTGAAACTGCTAAACAGCTTACCCAAATCCTGGAATACTAATATCTCCATCATTAAAGACAACAACAAGCTGAGTGAGCTATCTCTTGATGAGATGATCAACAAACTGAAGTCAAAACTTATTGATGACAAGCAGAGAGAATTGAACCATATAAGCTCTCTTAGTTTGAAAGGAAAACTGAACCAAGCACTGTTGTCAGAAGAAGTGGATTCTAAACAAGACGGAAAGTCAGCTGGAAGTGGACCGAGCTCTGTCACAAAGTCAACTGCTTTTGTGGCACAACCTCAATCAAGTGCAGGAGGAAGTGTCAACCCTGATGCTACAAATGATCCTAACTTTGCCCTCGGAATGGGCTTTATGAACAACTATCATGCTCTTATGGCAGGAACTTTAGTGCCTACTGAGATGTTGTCGGGGGAGCTAAATCAGATAAATCCTGAAGATGTAGAGATGTTAGATGTCTCTTGGCAGATGGCAATGGCTGTTTTCAGAGCAAAGAAGTTCATGGCAAAGATTGGGAGAAATGTGTGGAAGGACCAAGATAAGATCAGGATGGGGTTTGACAAGAGCAAGCTGAGGTGCTACAACTGTGACGAGTATGGGCATTTCGCAAGAGAGTGCACCAAGTCGAGGAGAGAAAGAACAGAAGAAAGGAAAGCAGGTGATAACAAAGGAAAGGCAGAGTCAAGTGCTTTGGTTGTTCAGGAAGGAGGTGGATATGACTGGACTCCTCAGATGAAAGAGTTTAGCCTGTCGCATGCAATGATTGCTGCTATGGAAAGGGATGATGAGGAAGAGCATGCATTTGTTGTAACTGATGAGAAATCTGAAGAGATTCTGGTGGAAGACAAGGAAGCCTTTGTTGCTGAGGTTGATAACATCAAGGTATGTCCTGATCCCACTTGTGCTCGTATAATTCCTGGACTTAGGCAAATTTGTAAAAATTATGAGTTAGAATTGTTTGAGATTAAATGCGAGAGGAGTTCTTTTAAGGGTAGATGGCAAAAGAATGAGGAGAAGGTAAAAGCTCAGAAACTAGACATTGTGAAATTTCAAAAACTTGCTACTGAGAAAACTCTTCTGTATGACAATGCGAAGTTAGAAATAGCTGAACTGAGTAAGCAGATAGATGAACTTAAGCATAAGAACAATGAGTTACAAGTAAAACTTGATATGAATCATATGAGAAGCAAAAGAATGCTAGAGGCTAGTAAGTCTTTGAACACCTGCATAACTGAGGTTAGAATGGGTAAGGACAAAGGTGGAATAGGGATTAGCTTCTCAGACAAAAACAAGAATGATGTTCCTCAAGATAAGACTAGAGACATAATAGGAATAATCTTTGAGGAGGATCAGGTTGATAGATCTGAAGCAGGAACACATGAGATAGGACCTCCCTTAGATAGTGTTCTAGTAGGAATGACACCTATGACTGATCAGGAATTTGAAAATGAGAAACACATGATCTATGGGTTGGGTAATCAGAACGAAACAATGGCATCCACAAGTAAATCGGGTTCGTCCCAGGAGTCATTAAACAATAATGTTGAACCTGCTGATGGATTTGTTTTATGTGCAGATGAAGTAGGTATTGAAGATGTGTCTGGGGAGGATGCTGAATGTTTGAAAGTCAATGAATGTCATGTGTCTAGTAGTTTAATGTCTGATTTACCCAAGGACGATGTTCTGGCATCTGTGTCAGAACTTAATACGTCCAAGTCAAAACAATTAGTTATACCTTTGTTGTCAAAACATCTTTCTGATTCCAATGAAAAAGTTAATGGTTTTAAAATTCGCGTGCCTAACACTAAAGTTGGCCATGAGACTAAGCCCAAAGACTTAGTTGCTTATCCCCAGGTTGTGTCGACTTTCAATAGAACAAACAAGTCTAAATCAGAACAATTTTGTTTAATCACACAACCAGAAAAAGCCACAAAACATGTTATACACAAATGGGATGATAAGCCAGAATGGAAGTCATCTTACCCAAGACGTTCATACCTCTGTAGTCATGTCAATGGGCCTAGAATTATGAACTGCTTTCAATGTGGAAAACCAGGACACTTTGCTGCTAATTGTGTGAATAGACCATTTCAACCATACTATCCGCAAAACACACGGACTAGTATGTTGGAGAAAATGATGACAGGAGAAAAGCAAAAGCAAAAGCAAAAGCAAAAGCAAAAGCAACAAGCTTTGTTTCAGGGGAAGCAGTGTTTGGAACCAATGAAGACACAACAGTCTAAGGTTTCGAACACAAAGGCACCGGTGACAAAGCCTGTTGTTGATAAGTGGAATGTGGCCAAAACTCCAAAACCAACTTATGTATCTAAAGGAGTTTACAAAAGAAATGATAAGATAAAACCAGAATTTGTTGAGAAACAAATGGCTAAAGTCAAAAGAGTTAATAAACCTAATGGCAAAGCAAAGGTTGAGCAACATGTTTTGAAACAAAAAGATGACACTCAAACAAAGCAACTTGTTTACACAAAACAGAAACTTGAGTGGACACCTGTTAAAAAGCCATCTGGTAAAAAGGCCACATCACCGCAAAAGAAACCTATGTCACTCAAGAACTCACCAAATGTAGTTGAAACCACAGAAAAACACCACTTGGAAACCAAAAGTCAACATTCAAAATGTGAATGTACCTGAATCAAAGCCAGAAATGACCCTCCAATTAGTTAATTACATTGATTCCAAAGGTGTGCCCAGATCTGTTATGGCCTGGGTACCTAAATCTCACTGATCTCTGATTTGTGTAGGGAGAGCCAAGAAGATCTATCAACAATCTCTGGTACGTTGATAGCGGTTGCTCCCGACATATGACCGGAGACCTATCCCTTTTGGAAGATGTGGAAGACTTCAATGGGGGAAGTGTATCATTTGCAGGTGGTGTAGGTGGTAGAATAAGCAAGAAAGGAGTAGTGAGAAGTGGAAGTTTGACATTCTCTGATGTGCACTATGTGGAGGAATTATCTCACAGTTTGCTCAATGTCTCACAAATTTGTGATAGGGAATTTTCAGTCCTGTTCAACAGCAAGGAGTGCATCATACTCAAGCCAGGTGTCAAAATTCCAGAGGAGTGCATCTTGATGCGTACTCCAAGAAGAGGAAATTCTTATCAGCTCAATATGGGTCAACCTCCAACTTCAGAAGAAGCCTGTCTCATATCTAAACAAAATGAGAACTTAGCTCTATTATGGCATAGGGGTCTGGGGCATACTAACATGAAGAATTTGACGAAACTTGCAAAGGGAGAACATGTCAGAAAACTGCCTATCAAAGATTTCTCTACTGTAGAAAAATGTGTGGCTTGTGCAAAGGGGAAGCAGCATAAGTTGCCGCACCGTCCGAAGATAGCAAATTCAATGTCATCCGTTTTACAACTTCTTCACATGGATTTATTTGGGCCAATGCAAGTACAAAGCATCAGCAAATTCTCTTACTGTCTCGTGATTGTGGATGACTACTCACGATTCACTTGGGTCTTCTTTTTATCAAACAAGTATGAAACTTCGATCTTAGTGAAACAGTTTGTCACGCTTATAGAGAATCAGCTGAACGAGAAGGTCAAGGCTATTAGAACAGACAACGGAACAGAATTTAAAAATGCTGAGTTAAATATGTTCTGTGGAGAGAAGGGGATAGAGAAACAGTTCAGTGCACCCTACACTCCACAACAGAATGGAGTTGCTGAGAGAAGAAATATGACACTTATTGAAGCAGCAAGAACAATGATGTGTGAAGCTAAATTGCCAATCTTCTTCTGGGCTGAAGCAGTCAACACGGCTTGTTACGTGCAAAATCGTGTCCTGTTAAACAAGCATCATGAGAAGATTCCGTATGAGATTGTTTATAAAGAGAAGCCAACGGTGGGATATTTCAAGACATTCGGGTGTCCATGCACGGTTCTGATTCAGTCCGATGTGGGGAAATTCGAAGCTAAGGCTGATAAGTGTTATTTTGTGGGTTATTCGGCAAATAGTGCTTATCGTGTCTTCAACAAAACCACCAAAGTTATCATTGAGGCATATAACGTAGACTGGCTTGAAGACAATCCTACAGATGCAGGGAGTGGACCAGATTGGATTTTTGATTATGGGTCGCTGTTTAAAGGGTTCAAATTTTCAAATGTTTTCCATCATTTAGGTGAAGAAGAAGACATTATTGCTCAATCATCTGAATCAAGACCTCATGTTGAAAAAGTTAGTGAGAAAGCACCAGATTCAGTTCCCACAAATGTCAATGCAAATGCTCCGGGATCTTCGGGAACTCATGATGTTTCAGAAAGTTCACAAAACCAAGGTATGAATGATAATTTTGTTAATTCTAACGTGCCTGTTTCTGTTTCTGTGCCAGATGTTCAAGTATCAAGAATCAACAAAGACCATCCGATTAGCAATATACTTGGGCCAGTTTCAGCAGGTGTCACCACTAGAAGCCGCACGGGAGACATTAATTTCTGCATGTATTCGTGCTTCATATCCCAGATTGAGCCTCCTAATGTGATGGTTGCTCTCAGAGATCCAAGTTGGATAGAGGCCATGCACAATGAACTAAATCAGTTTTCTAAGCTGGGAGTGTGGCGCCTAGTGGAAAGGCTAGAGAACAAGAAGGTTATACCCACACGTTGGTTATACAAGAACAAGAAGGATGACACGGGTATAATTGTCAGAAACAAGGCAAGGTGATTGTCCAGGGTCACAGACAAATTCATGGAATTGACTATGATGAGGTGTATGCACCCGTGGCTAGACTGGAGGCTATTCGGATATTTCTTGTAGTTGCATCATATCTAAACTTTACAGTGCACCAGATGGACGTCAAGACGGCATTTTTATATGCAGAAATGAATGAGGAAGTTTATGTGACTCAACCACCAGGGTTTGTAGATGAGGAGCATCCAGATCATGTGTATCTTCTGGATAAAGCTTTGTATGGACTACATCAAGCTCCGCGAACGTGGTATGAGACACTATCAACTCATCTGGTGGAGAATGGGTACACAAGAGGAGTGGTTGATCATACGCTGTTTAGAAAGAGAGTGAAAGATGATATCATCATGGTGCAGGTCTATGTAGATGACATCATCTACGGGTCAACAAACGAAGAGTTATGCACCGAGTTTGAAGAGATAATGAGAAAGAAATTAAAAATGAGTGATCAGGGAGAGATGAGCTTCTTCCTAGCCTTGCAAGTGAAACAGGATGAATCTGGGATTCTTATTCACCAAGCAAAATATGTGAATGAGATTCTAGAAAAATTCAAAATGCAGGATTCCAAGCCAATTTCAACTCCCATGGCGTCCCGACCTCTACTGACAGCAGATGCAGATGGGGAGCCAGTGAGTGAATTCATGTATCGCTCGATGAATGGATCACTTATGTACTTGACAGCAAGAAGGCCAGATATTATGCATGCAGTGTGTCTGTGTGCCCGTTATCAGGCTAATCCTAAACTTTCGCATTTAATTGCTGTTAAACGTATCTTTAGGTATCTGAAGGGCAGGCCTAGGCTTGGACTTTGGTACCCAAAGAACACTGATTTCCAATTGTTTGCATTTACTGACAGTGTTTATGGAGGTAGTGATCTTGACAGGAAATCAAAAAACTGGTGGATGTCAGTATCTGGGAGACAGACTCATTTCTTGGCAGAGCAAAAAGCAGCATACCGTCTCAAAGTCAACTGCAGAAGCTGAATATGTGGCAGCATCCGCTGGTGCTCACAGGTAGTATGGATACAAAATCAGCTCACTGATTACGGTATAGAATTTGTTAACACTCCTATCTTTTGTGATAACGCTGCTGCTCTAGAAATTGTGAAAAACCCCATTCATCATTAAAAAACAAAGCACATAGACATCAAGGTACATTTTATTCGTGACTGTTATGATCGGGAGTTAATTCAGCTCCAAAAGGTGAGCACAGACCAGAATGTGTCTGATATTTTCACAAAACCCTTACCTCGTCCCAATTTTGAAATGTGTGTCGAAGGCCTAAGGATGATTGCCTTCGAGGAATGATCTGATCAAAATTTCTTGTAAATATCTTTTAAGAAAAAAAAATATATGTGTTTATCTTTCAAAAGCCTCATAAAAACAGGGGAAGAAATATCGTTGTTTCAGAAAATCTAAAAAATATTTGTTTGAGGTTTTTATGATGTCTTTTGTTTGCCTTGAGTTGGTAGGAAGTGATATAAATTTCCAAGACAATCGGAGACTGACACGTGTAAGGCAGAAGTGAAATACGACTCAATGATGATGGTTCGGTAAGCTAAATCAAAAACTATGATCATCCATGTAAGTGCAGTAAACTTAACTTCTATATATGTTTAGTTTTCCATCCTGGTTTACATAGTTTAAAAGACTGAGTCCCAGCAAAAAGGGGTTGAGAGTGGTATTCACCTAGTATTCACTCTCTCACACGCCATGTTTCTGCTAATTATGACTTCACCACAGAAAAAATGAAAAGAAAAGAAAAATAAAAAGAAAAGAAAAATGAAAAGAAAAAGAAAAATAAAAAATGTTGATAAAAAAATTCATAAAATTATTGTGTTTGGTCTTCTCTGCGTGCTTATGCGGCCGACCTGATCACCAACTGATAATTAAGATTAAGTGATAGTCATAGCAGTGGTGCATGGTTCCTCAAGTTGGGGGTTTGTGAATCCTCAATAAACTCCGAGGTTGGGTAGGTTTTGCTATGAACAATTAGGTGTGGGGACGGTTAAACATGACGGTAATTATGTACCATGTATGAGCATTTTAAAACTTTTTATCTGTATGTGAGTTTATGTGATTTCAAAAATTTTGAGCAATCATCTAGAGCGTCGAGTAATGGAAGCTAAAAAGGGTTCCTCAGTTAAAGATTTGTCTGGTTTGATCCATGAATTTACATCAGCTTCGAGGCAAGTGAATTTTTAATTTCTGTAATTAAGTTTTAATTGATTTATGGTTTATTTTATCTTTCAAGTCTTTAAATGTTTTAATTTTTTTATTTATTTTATGATCATGATCAGATACTCGGGGTATGAGTCTGAGAGGAAGTTTTGTAATTCTCAAACTTTTCAAAATTAACAAATTTTCAAGTGGTTTTACATTTATATGAGGTTTGGGAGGTTTTAAAATGTTTTTGAAAGTTGAAGGGGCCTTAATGAAAATCTTCAAGATATAAAAACCTTTTAACCCATTTCCGATCGTATTTACGATCAGACCCTTTCCTCTCTCTCTCGTTTACGACTCCGACGCAGAAACCCTAACCACCGCTACTACTCGCCGGAAAACCAGTCTCACCCACTTCCGTCCACCCTTCGTCAAACCCGAACCCTCCACCATGTTCGCAATCTCTTTGCGACCATAAACCACCTTTCAATCGTCCGATCCTCTTCGATTCTCAACCCCACATCGCGGGTTTACCTCACTCGGTGATCGACTGCGTTTTTTTTCTTTATTTTTCGGTCCATTTTCTCGAGATTTGAAGTCGGATTTGTGTTAGAAACTGTTAAAAGGTAGTGCTAGATGTTCATTTTACAAGATTGAGGTGTTTAATGGATTTACGAGTTTTGTTGCAGGTGCTTTAATGGAGGTCTCGACGATTACGATCGTCGAGAGGTTGAAGACGACCTTTCGGGTTTCCAACCGTTGTTTACGATTCAAGATTACGATCGTTGTTCACGATCCGAGTTTATGATCCAGTGATTATGATTCTCGGCATTTACGATCGGGCTTAGGGTTGTTAGCGATGTTTACGATTGGACTGAGTGTTTACGACTGGACTCTGACTTTAACCCGATCGTGAACCCATAATAGGATCGTAAACCCAATTTTGGATCGTAATCACCTGTGTAAAATCATAAAACCTATTTCTCATAAGAGGTTTATCAAACTTAATCGTTTTTTTAAAGTTAAAATTAATGGTGTTGTGAATTAAGTGTGTCTCATAATCAAATATCTTCTTGAACGTTTAATTGAGATTTCTGAACTTAACAGTAAAATGTGATAATCATTTGAATTTCAAGATGTTGTTGACATACACAATTTCATTTTGAATTTAAGCCTGATACACTTGTCTCGTTGTTTCAGATGGCAGAAAACATGCTTGATGAAGAGAGATTCATTTTGAAAGGGATCACTGTATACCTGCATATCTTGATGACCCACCAGAGAGGCACATGTAGCTTTTCTACTCTTTGGTGGCTGGGCTGAATGTATGCAAGATTAATCATGCTTTGCGGACAAGTGTGCTTATCGATGAGCAACTTGCAAGAGAATTCTGGGGAACAGCAAGGGCAAATGCTGACAAGACGAGGATCACAGCAACAGTTCAGAATCATCAAATTGTGATACTTGAAGAAGACATCTGCCAGGGATTGCACATAAATGACAGAGCTGAACATCCAATAGGGTACCCACAGGCTCGTGTATTAGAAGGTGCTCAGTTGATGGGATATGAAGGAAAGTTCCCTCCTATCTTCAAGAAGTTGTTGCCGCACTACTGGGGGTGCCTGGCTCACTACATGCAGAATTCCTTTCTGGGAAAGAGAACTAGCTTCGATCAACTTAACAAACTGCATGGAACAACTTTCGTCGCATTGGCCTTAGACTGGAACTTCAACTTCTCGAAAATGATGCTGATAGATTGGGTTGGGAATGCAGTTTTAAGTGCGAGAGATCAGTTTCTTATGACACCAAGATTCGTACAAATGGTGGTGATGAAGAAGTACCCGATGATCGATGAAAGAATAGAGAAATTGGATATCAAATTCATGGATAGTGGCGTGTTTGGCCTACAGACACAAGATAGAAAAGGAAAGAACAGCTTTCAGGGAAGGATTGAATGGGCCAAAAGAGGTGCCTTTCCTGAAGTTGCTAGAGAGCAAGTGATTGAGTCAGATCAAGAGGCTGAACCTCAACCAGATGTGCCGACTGTAAATGTGACTGTTGCTGAAGATCACGACGTGACAGCACCAATTGCTTTAATGTTCTGGATCAAACAGAAGGTATACCTTCTGATGAAGAAAACGTGATGGACGACATCTTCGCTGATCAAGAGAATGTGGATGATGATATCTATGGGGACTTAGAACCAATCAATCTTAAAAGTTCAAGGGATGTCCTGAACTCGTCTTCTTGTGGTGACTCCATCCCTCCAGAGTTGGATACTTAGTTCAATGTGAATGAGATGCTTGAAGAGCCTGTCTCCATTCGTGAACCATCTCCCAGGAAGAGGTCGGATCCAAGAAGTGTGAGGTTCAAGTTCACAAAGACTAGCTCAAGTCTGTTGATGGTCCATCCAGCAGGGTCCAGTTCTCAAAGTCAAATTATTCAAGAAGAAACAACTGATCAGAATGTTGAAGATCAACCTGCCCAGGTTCAGACTGAAAGTCCTCTTCTGAATGAACGTTGCCCTGTTCATGAAGAAAGGCAATTTCTGGAGGTTGATAACACCTTTGTAGTACCCAGCCCTGTTAGAATAAGTGTCTCTACTGTGACAAGTCTGCCGCCAACAGTTATCCCAAGTTTCCGCCCATTTCAAGCTGCTGAGCTCCCTATTGAGATGAGGTTAAGTGCAGACCCTCACATTAACTTTCTGATGTCTCAGAACAGAATTAGAGAGACTGAGATAAAAGCACTCCAGGCTGAGAACAGAAAATTAAAAGACAAGGAGGTGGCTGACAAGAATAGGTTTAAGTATTTGTATGAGACCTTGATGGAATTGAAAAAGAAGTATAATGAGTTGAAAGGTGCTGTGGTGTTAAATGCTTTAGGTGACCCTGGTCAAAGCTCCTCTCAGAATGCGCAAGGTGCAGAAGCTATGAATGAAGATGAAGGAGATGACACCATTGAGATGTCGGACTATGCGCGAAGTGGAAGGGTCATCTCTAAAGCGCCAGAAGGTCACGACAACTGGTTCAAGGAATTTTTTTCAAGGACTAGCCCCCACTCAATACACCATTGATGTTGGTGAAAGCTCAATCGAAAAAAGGGGGAGTCGTGAAGCAATTCTGTGCTGGCACTACGACTCCGAGAAGAAGCTGTTTGTTGTTATCCGTGATGGCTACAGTCCAGTGGAATATTACAGAACACGAGCTCAATTTCACTCCTAGACTGAGCCTAAGATCAGAAGCCTGTTGAGAGCTCCATATATAAACAGATGGAGTAGCACAGAAGGAGACCTAGTTCGGAACAATCTGATGAGCCACTTGGCAGAAAATTTTGTGAATTTCGATCTTGTAGGTCCAGAAAAATAACCAAATCACAATATTGCTATCACAAACGAGTGCGGAATCCTCGTTAGTGATTGATTCGAGAAGAAAGAAGATGAAATAGACTTGATTAACCAAAGAAGATTAAATCTTGAATGTAAAACACAACTTTCTTGAACTTAAGAAATCTGACCGTAAACAATATAAAGAGTGGAAATCGGAATCTCAAAAGCTAGAGAATCATAAACAACAAGGGTTTATATACTACCCCTTTACAAACCCTAATCCAATCATAAACTCAAAACCGGCCCACATGGCCTAAATCGTAAACAATATAGCCCATAAGCCCAACACAAAACAAGCCCACATCTAATGTTCATGCCTCTAAAGTATAGCCCAACAATCTTCCCCTAGGCATGAACCATTAGACCGACTACGGCAGCAGAAAATCAAATCTGAACGTATTCTGCACATTGCTCGACCACCATTCGTTTGCTACAATCCGGTTTGCTATTCCATGGAAGATCCCCACCCGTATAGCATTCTCAAGGTCATTCTCATCACCGAGAATTGGTTGGGAGGCGAGGAGCTTGATATCTTTTTCTCCAAACCTAAGTAGGTCAACCAAATCATAGAATCGGAACTGCCTCATCTTCTTGCAGAGCACCACCACCTTATGTGTTGTTGGATCATAAAACCAAAAGTCAAAGTTCTTGACCAAGGTACCGTCTTCAATTTCGTCCAACATGTTTATCACTCTTGTGCGTTTGGTAGGTGGTCGCCTTGCTTCTCCTATAGGATCTCCAGCTACTGGGTCAGTTCCAGTTTCAACCCATCTCACTTGCCTCAGATCAAAATTCACAAAATTTTCGGCCAAGTGGCTCAACAGATTGTTCCTAACCAGGTCTCCTTCCGTGCTACTCCATTTGTTTATATATGGAGCTCTCAACAGGCTTCTGATCTCAGGCTCAGTCCAGGAGTGAAATTGAGCTCGTGTTCTGTAATATTCCACTGGACTGTAGCCATCACGGATAACAACAAACAGCTTCTTTTCAGAGTCATAGTGCCAGCACAGAATAGCTTCACGACTACCCCTTTTGTCGATTGAGCTTTCACCAACATCAATGGTGTATTGAGTGGGGGCTGGTCCTTGGAAAAATTCCTTGAACGAGTTGTCATGACCTTCTGGTGCTTTAGAGATGACTCTTCCACTTCGTGCATAGTCTGACATCTCTATGGTGTCATCTCCTTCATCTTCATTCATAGTCTCTGTATGGTGTGCAGCCTGAGATGAGCTTTGATCGGGGTCACCTGAAGCACCTGACACCACAACACCTTTCAACTCATTATACTACTTTTTCAAATCCATTAAGGCCTCATACAAGTACTTAAACCTATTCTTGTCAGCCACTTCCTTGTCTTTTAACTTTCTATTCTCAGCCTGGAGTGCTTTTATCTCAGTCTCTCTAATTCTGTTCTGAGACACCAGAAAGTTAATGTGAGGGTCTGCACTAATCCTTATCTCAATAGGGAGCTCAGTAGCTTGAAGTGGGTGGAAACTTGGAATAACTGTTGGCGGCAGACTTGTTCCAGTAGAGACACTTATTCTAACAGGGCTGGGTACTACAACAGTGTTATCAACCTCCAGAGATTGCCTTTCTTCATGAACAGGGCTACGTTCATTCAGAAGAGGTTCTTCAGTCAGAACCTGGGCAGGTTGATCTTCAACATTCTGATCCGTTGTATCTTCTTGAACACTTTGACTTTGAGAACTGGACCCTGCTGGATAGACCATCAACAGACTTGAGCTAGTCTTTGTGAACTTGAACCGGATACTCATTGGATCTGTCCTCTTCCTGGGAGATGGTTCACGAAAGGGGACAGGCTCTTCAAGCATATCATTCATATTGAACTGAGTATCCAACTCTTGAGGGATGGAGTCACCACTAGAAGACGAGTTCAGGACATCCCTTGATCTTTTAAGATTGATTGGTTCCAAGTCTCCATAGATATCATCATCCACATTCCCTTGATCAGCGAAGATTTCGTCCATCACATTTTCTTCATCAGAAGGTATACCTTCTGTTTGATCCAGAACATTTACTGCAACTGGTGCTGTCACATCGTGATCTTCAGCAACAGTCACATTTACAGTCGGCACATCTGGTTGAGGTTCAGCCTCTGGATCTGACTCTACCACCTGCTCTCTAGTAACTTCAGGAAAGGCACCTCTTTTGGCCCATTCAATCCTTCCCTGAAAGCTGTTCTTTCCTTTTCGGTCTTGTGTCTGCAGGCCAAACACCCCACTATCCATGAATTTGATGTCCAATTTCTCTATTCTTTCATCGATCATCGGGTACTCCTTCATCACCACCATTTGTACGAATCTTGGAGTCATAAGAAACTGATCTCTCGCACTTAAGACTGCATTCCCAACCCAATCTATCAGCATCATTCTTGAGAAGTTGAAGTTCCAGTCTAAGGCAAGTGCTACAAACGCAGTCCCATGTAGCTTGTTCAGCTGATCAAAGCTTGTCCTCTTTCCCAGAAAGGATTTCTGCATATAGTGTGCCAGACACCTCCAGTAGTGCGGCAACAACTTCTTGAAGATGGGAGGGAACTTTCCTTCATATCCCATCAACTGAGCACCTTCTAACACACGAGCCTGTGGGTACTCTATTGGATGTTCAGCTCTGTCATTTATGTTCAATCCCTGGCGGATGTCTTCTTCGAGTATCACAATCTGACGATTCTGAACTGTTGCTGTGATCCTCGTCTTTTCAGCATTTGCCCTGGCTGTTCCCTAGAATTCTCTTACAAGTTGCTCATCGATAAGCACACTTGTCCGCAAAGCATGATTAATCTTGCAAACATTCAGCCCAGCCACCAAAGAGTAGAAAAGCTGCATGTGCCTCTCTGGTGGGTCATTAAGATATGCAGGTATACAGTGATCCCTTTCAAAATGAATTTCCTCATCAAGCATGTTTTCTGCCATCTGAAACAACGAGACAAGTGCATCAGGTTTAAATTCATCAAAATGAAATTATGTTTGCCAACAATATCTTGAAGTTCAATTGATTAACACATTCAACTCGTTAAGATCTGAAAATCTCAATTTAAACGTTCAAGAAAAATATGTTGATTTTGAAACACAAATTAACAAACACAATTAATTTTAACTTAAAAAGAATTAAGTTTAATGAAATTCCCAAAAAAAAATATTATGTGTTTAAGATTTAAAAAAAAAACACTAGATTACGATCCAAGAGTGGGTTTATGATCCGTTAAGTGGATTTACGATCCGCTAATATGTTTACGATCGGGTCAAAAGGAAAATCAGTTTAGGCCCAATCGAAAACACCAGGCCCGATCGTAAATGGTTAGCCCGATCGTAAACATCGATCGGAAACTGTATCGGTAACACCGATCGTAATCGACGATCGTAATCGCCGATCGTAAACGCCAAACGCCGTCTTCTTCACACCATTGATCGTAAACAACATTTGATCTGCGGTTACAATAATGGATCCGTTGGTCTGACAACCCACTTGGCCTGCCTCGCGTGTGGCGCCTTGTGATTGAAAGCCTAAATGCCGAGGGCTTGGGTTACGTCGACCCCCATGTGCTTTAGTTCATTACTTGTTTTCTATACTCGTGTTCATTGATTTAACATTGATTCGTATGTTCAAGCTATGATCGTATATCTATATAAACCTATGTTGCAGGCTTGCTGTTTGATTTTGATGATCTCGTTGATGACACCATCGGTTGCATGCGGACTTAGCGAGACCTCTAAATATGTTAAATTGTTTATCATGGTTGTATTATTCTTGTAATTGAATGTTTTTCTATTAATTTATGAAATGGGTTGATTAAGAATATCGCAACAATAATAGTGTTGTGTGCAACTTGACAATCTTCACGTCCCGTCATCTTCCGCCGTCGGTTGGGGTGTGACAGAGTGAGTATAGAGCCACGACTATAGAGATCTAGGTTATTAGAATCGGCTTGACCTAGACTATTGCCTTAGGTGTCCTGCATGAGTACCTCATGCATAGCCTATATGAATTGTATGTCCATTATATGCTTCTTAATTGTGCATATTTCAAATCGTTGCCTTAATTCTTGTTGATCAGCACACACATGTACACAAATCACTTAAGGCTTGCTAGCCTCCTTCCTTAGAAATGGTGCCTTACGTACCATTGACCGAAAATTAATTTTACTCGATTTTATGATCTTGTTCAGAAACAGGTTGTCACACCCTGAAACTTTCGGGAACGAAGGCGTGTGACGTCATGAGATCATAGTCATTGATATAAACGTTTGAAAAACCAAGTATGTCAATGAAGTTGCATCGGGAATATATTCAGAAGACATTGTTTTACAATACCGAAACAAAAACTATTCAAGAATGTTAAGATAGGAAATATGA
>JBCNJP010010184.1:0-23798 GCA_039602395.1 Deinandra increscens subsp. villosa | reverse complement strand
ACTGCTCTTGAATCCGTGAGTCAAGAGGAAACTAAAAAATCGTTGGTACCATGCTATAGAGGCATGCTTGAGGACATAACACATGATCTAGAGCTGACTAATGAATAAACCATGGCGGTTGTTGCATGAAAACCGCATATGTCAAATCCCCATCTAAAAACCCATTCTTCACATCTAACTGATGTATAGGCCAAGACCTTGAACTGCCAGAGATAAAACCATACGTATAGTGGCCTGTTTAACAACCAAGCTAAACGGCTCATTGTAGTTAATCCACACTGTCTTTGACTTACCATTGACTAGTGTGCGCGCCTTATTGCTATCGAGGGAACCATCAAATTAATTTATGCCTGAACAACCAAATGCACCAAAGATCCAGTTGTCCATATGGTTTAAGCACCGGTTCCCATGTGTCATGATCATGTAATAAACGCTTTAAATTCATTGGCCATGTCTTGGTGCCAATTGGGGTCGTTTAATGCTTTAGTATAGGATGTAAGAACGGGTGATAATGAATATGGTATATCAGTGTTACGGTTAAGACACTTGATGGGTTTGACAAACCAGATTTAGTGCTTGTGGTCATAGGCTCATTTTAAGCAGGTTTTATGGCTTACTTTGTAGCAGTTTTATGGTTGTTGTTCTTTACTTCACATTGTTAGATCGTTGGACAACTTTTAATTATGCTAGTGACCTTCACATGTTGAGATCTTAAGTAATATGTATAAATTTACTAGATATTAGATATCATTTTCATTTATTTAAATGTTTTTCTAATTTGGTTTGTTCGAATAGACTCGAATCCGAAAAAGCATTCTTCGAACTGGTTTAGGTAAATTTTATTCGAATTCAATCCACTTTTGAAACTTTCAAATTCGAATAAATCGATTCGGATAACCCAAATTTGATGCGATGAACACCCCTGCTTGAAGATATGGAAGCGGAAGCTAGATAGACGTGGAGATTGAAGGCGGTGAACAAGTGATTTTGACGTTTGCATTCCAAATGTTAATAGGAGTGAATGTTGTGACTACAAAGTTGTAGAATGTTAAGTCATATGAAAAAAACAAACTAAAGGATCCTCACTTGTGTTAATCCGTAAATGCTTAAACTAAACGTTCAAAAATGACTGCTAGAAAGCACGATACCTGTTACTACCGCCATCACTTTTGAAGTCGGGAAGCACATCTTCCAAATCCCTTGGACTCCTAGGAGCCTTGTGTTGGGCTGGCTCAACTTTCTTTGTTCTATATTCCTGCAAATCATTCTGCTATCTAAACAAACAAAAACAAAATGCCTTAATTTCAATCCTATTATATATATATGATGGTGAAAATCATTGGTAATGTTAAAGTGACGTTTTTTTGGGTGAAGAAATAGTACGAGAAAGCATAGGTTTAGTTGGCAACAATGGTGTTCTTTTGATTTCTAATTTGTTTTGTTGTTTTTGTTGGGTGTCTTCTTTTTTAGTTTTAGCTTCTTGATTCCTCGTTATGGCATTATAGACTTGGTCATATAAGCAAGGCACGCATCAAGAAGCTACAAAATGCAGGGATTCTTGAATCCACAAATGCAGACTCCTTCAATGAATGCGAATCATGCTTATCTGGAAAATTGACCAAGTCACCGTTCACAAATGTTGGAGAACGGGCTAGTGGACCTTTGGGACTAATACATACTGATGTATGCGGACCCTTAAGGACCACCACGAGAAATCAAGAAAGGTACTTCGTAACCTTCATAGATGATTATAGCAGATTTGCTTATACTTATCTAATGAAGCATAAACATGAAACATTTGAAAAGTTCAAAGAATTTCAAAACGAAGTACAAAATCAGTTAAATCGAACTATTAAAATACTTCGATCTGATAGAGGCGGTGAATACCTAAGCACCGAATTCCTCGATCATCTAAAGGCCTGTGGAATTATTTCACAGCCCACTCCTCCTGGAACTCCACAATTAAATGGTGTGAGTGAAAGGAGAAATCGAACCTTGCTAAACATGGTTCGATCGATGATGTGTAGGACTAACTTTCCACACTCCTTCTGGGGTTATGCCCTTTTGACCGCCACTCGCTTAATTAATCTGGCACCGACTAAGAAATTGGATAAAACACCATATGAGATATGGCATGGCTCTAAGCCTAAATTATCCTACCTCAGGATATGGGGTTGTGATGCTTATGTCACAAATGATTCTGACAATAAGCTCGATCCCCGAGGCGAAAAGGTTACTTTCGTCGGTTACTACGGTAACTCTGGTTATTATTTCTACCATCCAGATGCAAATTATATTTCCATCAAAAGGAAAGGTAAGTTCCTCGAAGAAGAATTTCTGAAACGAGGAACAAATAATAACCAAGTGGATCTTGAAGAAGTTCAAGAAACACGAATTCCTGAGGAAGTCGCTGCGTCTGATCAACAAGAAATTGTTGGACCATCAGACATAGACACAAGCATTCACAGGAGCAGTAGAATACGATGGGAACCAGATAGATATCTTGGATATCTAAATGGACCAGAAGTATTATTAGTAGAGGATTCATCTGATGAACCTCCTAACTACAAAGCTACTGTTTCAGATTCTGAATCTGAAAAATGGCTAGAAGCCATGAATGCTGAGATGCAATCCATGCATGATAATCAAGTATGGGACTTGATTGAGCTGCCTCCTGGTTCTCGGGCCGTAGGCAGCAAATGGATCTTCAAGAAGAAGACCGACATGCATGGAATTGTGCAAACCTATAAAGCACGGCTTGTTGCGAAAGGTTTCACTCAAACCCAAGGGATTGACTATGAAGAAACTCTTTTCGCCCGTTGCTATGATCAAATCGATCAGGATATTACTTGCCATAGCCGCGTATTATGACTACGAGATATGGCAAATGGACGTCAAAACCGCTTTCCTAAATGGACTCCTCGAAGAGGATGTCTATATGGTACAGCCTGAAGGTTTTGTCGATCCCAAATATCCTAATAGGGTTTGCAAACTGAATAAGTCCATTTATGGACTTAAACAGGCATCTCGGAGCTGGAATCTCCGTTTTGATAGGAAAATCAAAGAGTTTGGTTTTGCTAAAAACGAAGATGAGCCCTGTGTTTACAGAAAGGCAAGTGGGAGCACTATATCATTTCTCATATTGTATGTGGATGATATACTGATCATAGGAAACGATATACCCATGCTTAATGAAGTTAAGAAATGGCTATCTACTTGTTTTGCTATGAAGGATTTAGGAGAAGCCGCTTACATACTGGGAATAAAGATTCACAGGGATAGATCTAAGCGACTTCTTGGACTCAGTCAAAGTACATACATAGATAAGATAATAGCTCGGTTCAACATGGAAAATTCCAAGAAAGGAAATGTTCCTATGACTAAAGGAACAATGTTGAACAAATCACAAGCTCCTTCTACGGACCTTGAAAAGAAGCAAATGGAAAAGGTTCCATACGCTTCGGCTATTGGGTCAATCATGTATGCTATGCTATGCACAAGACCAGATGTCTCATATGCATTGAGCTTGACCAGTCGTTACCAACAGACTCCAGGAATTGCTCACTGGACTGCTGTAAAGAACATATTAAAATACCTTAGAAAAACTAAGGATGTGTTCTTGGTATACGGACAAACGGATGAGGAGCTCACTGTAAGATGTTACACTGACGCGAGTTTTCAGACTGATCGAGATGATTCTCGATCACAGTCCGGATTCGTATTCACTCTGAATGGAGGCGCCATTTCATGGAAGAGCTCAAAGCAGAGTGTTGTGGCTGATTCCACAACCGAATCTGAATATATAGCCGCCTCAGAAGCTACAAAGGAGGCTGCTTGGATGAAGAAGTTCATTACTGATCTTGACGTGGTTCCTTCAATAAAGCAACCGATCGAGATGCTCTGTGATAACACAGGAGCCATTGCTCAAGCCAAGGAGCCCAGAGCACATCACAGAGCCAAGCACATTCTGAGAAAATTCCACTACATTCGAGAAGTACTGGAACGAGGAGATATCCGCATAAGCAAAGTAGACACAGATCAAAACTTAGCCGATCCATTCACTAAGCCCATGGCTCAAGCTGCTCATGATAATCATAGAGAAGCTATAGGACTTAAATCGGTTAATATGTTTTGATTTAGTATTTGGATGTACGAACATTAAACAGTTATCTATTTATTATTCTTATTCCATTAGAGAATGCAATTGAAGAATTATATAACTGTGTTCGTTTTTAGTACGTTTAATTATCCAAGAATTGTTCTAAATAGTCCGTAGTCGATCAAATATCGTGGGAACGATATTTGAATTAAGACTATTTTAACTTTTGAATCTCAAAGGAGTTGACATTCAAACCTTAAAGGCCTTATTAAAGAATAACGTTGGACGTAACTCGCATCAAATGAAACTCCATGGATAAAGAGATTTCTTTGATTACAGGTATACTCAATTGTGTCCTTTGACCTGAGACGTATACTAGAACTCTCGTTTACCAAGGTCTATTCTTTGATTGTAGTCAACCGTTGTCGCGTTAATGCCAGTCATAAAGGCTACTTTTGGGAATAGATCTGAAGTTCAGTGGGAGTTGTATACGGGCAATACGGGATTCTGTACTATTGTGTAATTTATTACACAATAGCTAGACATCATGGCGCCCTCGTTGATTCAAGTGATGAGTGTGAGGCCTCACCCAAACTTACTGTGTGTTTGATTGGATCACTGAGTCTAGAACGAGAAAATGATTGAACATAGTATGAGAGCCATGTCTCATAGTTCATCAGATGTCTTATACAGAAAGGATCAACTGACTTTACGCATACCTTAAGTCCTAAGTATTTTGTCCGGTCTACAGATATACCTTGGCTGACGACTTAAAGCGTCATGACTGGTTGGACAGTCATGCATAGCTAGAGTGCCTCTGACTGTACACGTTAAATTGTCTGGATCAGTCCAAGTGGGAGTTTGTTGGATATTAATGTCCAGATCCGATAAATTAACGTGACCGACCCGGTCATTGACCCGTAAGAGTTACACTGGGGTCAACGTGTCAAGAAATCCGAATTAATTTATTAATCGGTAAACGAACGAAACTTAATTACTAAGTTTAGTAATTTTGTGGATAATTATTTAATTACTAAAATTGTTTAGTTAATTAAATAAATGGTTAATTAATTAATTGTATTTATCTAAATTATGAATTTAAATAAATTAGATAATTAATTAATTGGTGGATAAATGAGAGGTTTTAAATAAAATAGTTTATTTAAGAGATAAATGAGATTAAACCAATTTGGATTGGATTCAAATAGGTTTAGGATTAGTTATAAATATAACTGATACCTGAGGGTTTAGGGTTAATCCAGTCCTAAATCAAAAACACCCAAAAACTCTCTCTCCCCTCTGCGATCCGGTCGACCAACCCCATTCGGGTTCGACCACCGCCGACCGCCAGCCTCCTGCCAAACGCCGCCACCTCTCCGCCGGCCATCTCCGATCGCACCACCATGGCGCCACCACCCCGCCGTCGTGCCGCCTCCAAGCCAGCAACCGTCGTCGCCTCCGCCGCCTCTGCCAGAACCTCCGTCGCCGCCGTGATCTCCACGGTGGTGCGCCACCGCCGCTGCCGCCTGCTGCCACCACTCCGACCGCCGCCGCTGTCCACGCTGCCACCGCCACCGCCCTGTTCATGGCGGTGCGCCGCTGCCACCACCACCACCGATCGTCGCCACCGCCACCTCGGTCCCGTCCCGTCCGTGGCCTAGTCCACTCTACCCGGTGAAGATGTCACCGGATTCCGTTGTCGCCCTGCCTCCGGCGATCGGAGCACCACCACCGCCGGCCACCGTGTTGCCGCCGCTTGTGTCCGTCGAGCACGGGGTTTCTAACCCCGGTTCCGGTCTGTGCTTCGGGATGATTCCGCCTTTATCGGAATTCATGGATCAAGATCCACCGGTCACCCAGTTTCTTGGTGACGAAGAAACTTACCCGGTCAACTCGGTAGAAGACTTGACGATGAAGTTTGACTCTACGGTTTCGTTCAACCCTAGCGACGACATGTTGAATCCCGGTGTCTCGAACGGTTGTTCGGATCCGGCTAAGGTATATCTAAATTATTTAGATATTTATTTTTGTCGTTGTATTTATTTTCGTGTTTGCGTGTTTATGGTGATTTGATCCTGTAATGGTTTTACGGTTTTTGCGTTTTAATAAAATTAATGTTTCCGCTGCGTTAATCTGTTAATATATATTTATCTGGTTAAATATAAATATAATATATTTGTTTAGTAAAAAAATTTACTAAACGGGTAACCCGAACACCACTGTAAAACCCAACAATAACTACTATTAGTCGTTTTCTGAAAAATGCCAAATGGGGTAGTACACGAGTAGTATAATAACTTTGTATATAACCCGATAAGATCCTGGCTTGGTCATAATCTCAAATCGGTGTGTAGAAAATAAGACTAAGGGGGTGGTTCAACGTTAATGTGGCCAGACAGAGACTTTCACGGTCACTCATATCCCTTAAATTGGTTATAACTACTTTTAGTCGTTTTCTGAAAAAAAATGGCAAAGGGGTTAGTACACGAGTACTTTTTTTTTAAGATCACCAATAAATAATGAAATGTTACTGAATAGGTGGTTATTAAATGCCCAAGAACGAAATTCGGGTTTGTGAAGCAATGCGTTACGAGGTCAAAGCGGGGGTTGAAGTGAAGTTTTGGTTGGATTGTTGGATGTTGGGTGTGGAAATATAGATTGAGCAACTTCAAACCTTAACGTGTGTTCCTCTCAAAAAGTAATTTCTAGTGCCATCTTAATTTCACATTTTTATTACTTCTAAGATGATCTATAAATAAAGTGGCTAACCGGCTATAAAACAATTTGTCCACAGAGGAATTGGCTATAAAAATAAAACAACCCTTCTAATTGAACATGATGTCTTCATAGGCCTTTATTACATTGGGCCTTTTTAGTTGGGTTTTTTAGCCTAATTGTATTTTTAATTTGATTTTTGCTGAGCGCATGATGAAAGTTTAGTAAAAGTTTTCGGTTATTTTGACAAAAAACCCAACCGAACCCATCTATTATCTATAAAAATTAATTCTCTAAAATCTATTATCTATGGGTTTCCAAAGCCTATATTTATATTATATATTATACTACGTTAGTAACCCGTGTACTACACGGGCTCAATATATACTTATAATATTAGATAAATACAAAGAAAAAAAATAATGATCAAGGAATTTGAAAATTATAATTGATATAAAAATTTTATAATATATTAAATAATAATTTAATACATTTAAGAAATTTATTATGTTTGACAAGTTGTTGATTACTTTAAAATAAGACTAAAATTATTGAGTAAATTAATCACATCTAAATTAATTTTATCAAAATTTTAAAATAAAATTTTAATTTTGATAAAATTGGTAACTAATCTTAATTGATTATTTACTAAATTGATAATTCAATGTGAGCTTGACATGTGGCGATAGTGATGTGGACCCATTATAAATGAGACATGTGACACAAATTTTATTGCTTTATTATATATATATCAATTGGATTTGCTTAGCTGTACACACAAAAAGCACTATTCATTTCAGTTTGGTTTTGGTGATTGGTGCTTTTGGCCGGTGCTCACGGTTTTACTTATCTATGTGCAAAAGCTGTGTGCTTTCAGTTGGTGCTTTTGGCCGGTGCTCACGGTTTTACTTATCTATGTGCAAAAGCTGTGTGCTTTCAGTCTCTTTTATTTGTTCTCACCGCCTCACAAAAACCCTACA
Organism: Deinandra increscens subsp. villosa; assembly: GCA_039602395.1. Classification (NCBI taxonomy): domain Eukaryota; kingdom Viridiplantae; phylum Streptophyta; class Magnoliopsida; order Asterales; family Asteraceae; genus Deinandra; species Deinandra increscens. Next base: position 16,004 of record JBCNJP010010184.1, on the reverse strand, counting down.
CAACCTCTTCTTCGTCCTCCCTTTTTCCGACTCGGCCACCCCAAGCCTTGCACCTCACAAGATTTTGGAAAACTGCAACGACTTTGTTGTTCTGATGTACGGTCGACGTTGCTGGCTTGGTGGCTGCGGGTTGCGGTCACGATTTTGTTTGGCGTAAGATCCGATTCCGGCCACATGTCGATGCTCCGGGAACGTCGAAGCGGCGGAATCGTTGCTCCGTTCCCGTTGAGTTAACGACGGCCGTCGATGGCCCCTACGTTGCCGGCGCCGTTTTGGGGCTGTTGTCAGGCACCAGAACTTCTGGGGTTTTCTTTTGCGTTATCGGAATCTCACCGGATCTCTGTATGTGGGTTTGTGGTGCCGGTTTCCTTCGTCGGTGGTAACGTTGAAGTGACTATGTAGTTGCTCCGTTCACTGTTGAGCAATGTTTTTGTTGGTCTTCGCTTGGAGATCTGAGATATATAGCAGTTTATGTTGGTTTTTTGTTTGCTTTTGGGTTGGTGTTGAACCGACGATGTCGTTTCTCCGGTGACATTAAAGGTACCCGGTTTTCGTTGTTCTACTAGATCGATTTTGGCTTCGCTTTTGGGTTTTTCAATAACCCAATAACAACTGATTGTCTCTCTGTCTCCTTCATCCCTGAACTTTTCTATATGAACGGATCTATTTCGTGAATATATTATAACATGACCCACTCTATGGATGGTTGGCTTATGGATGGTATGGATGGTTAATATGATGGTTACTTGATCATTTGTGGCTGTGATGATTTTGAATCTGAGCCATTAAAGTTTCATCTAAAATTTTTACATGATGAACAATGGTTTATGGATGGTTAATCGATGGCTTAAAATGGTTAATATGGATGGTTATCTTATGATTTGTGGCTGTGATGATTTTGAATCTGAGCCTATAAAGTTTCATCTAAAAAGTTACATTATGAGTAATAGCTTATGGTTTTAATCCAACAATGTAACAATTTTCTAAACTGCAGATTAGTTGGACTGCAAAATTCGGGCATCTTATGTTACGCATATTCGCTGACTTTGTTCATAACTTTAGGCTATGATGACTTTAAATCTGAGCCTATAAAGTTTTCTTTAAAAAATTTGAAATTTTCTTGATCACTTGATACAAATTTCCTTTAAGAACTTTGAGTTTCTGTGTTTTACATGACAAGTGATCTCTATTTATGATGTAGGTGGTTGTCACTCAAGTTTGTAATTCATAAATTGTAGTTTGGCTGGAGTGAAATCAACAAAAAAAAATGACTAGCATCATGCTTGCAGGATTTGAACCGTGGCTATTTGGTATTAGTAATCGATTGGTGTATGAATCATCATTAAAACTTCTTTATAACATAATAAAAAAAAAATCAACACACTTTGGTATTAGATAGGATTGGCCTATCAATTGTCATTAAATTTTTTTTAGGTTTTATGGTTGTTTTAACAATGAGTTACACCGGATGTTGACATTAGAAAAGGACCATGCCCCATGGAAGAAGACTTGATCCTTATCAACTACATCTCTGATCATGGTGAAGGTGTTTGGAACATTCTTGCAAAATTTGCAGGTACTAATTTATATATCTGATTAGTTAATTAATTTTTTGATTGATTAAGACTAATTTTGGATTAAGTATGTTGTTACTTAGGTCTTATCTTCGACCGGATGTGAGAAGGGGTAATATTACACACGAAGAACAACTCTTGATTATGGATCTTCATGCTAAATGGGGCAACAGGTAAGTAATTTGTTAAATTTGTATGTTTTACAAGGAGTTCCATTTTTGTTGTAATATCTTTAATAACATGCTGTTTGCTATTTATATTTTCAGATTTACTATCTAAAATGCTAAGGTGTCATTCATTACTAAAAAAAATATTACGGGATCAAATTTTGGAAGTCAAATATTATATAATAATGCATTTATCCTAAAAGTTATAGGAATTGTTGTTCACAAAAATATTAGATGTACTTTTGTGTTTTCTTTAGTTTCCAAACTATCTATAAAAACACATGATCATTTTGCTAATATTAATCTCAGGGTAAACGATATGGTCTGTGGGGTTAGCAGTAAGTAACTCATATTATCTCACACTCACGAGAAAACCACCTCCAAAATGTGAGCGGTTAAATGATATAGGTTCCCGGTCACTTAGAAACTTACAATTGGATTCGTATAGACTTATGGGTTGGTTGATTGATGAGCTGTTTGGCTTTTTCGGAAATCTGGGTATTATGCATTGCAGAAAAGTTGTAGACGGTTTGGTTGCTGAATGCTGAGCATGCTATGCTGGATTCTCATGGGATGGCTAATGGCTTTCAAGAGGGAAGGAGGGTTTGATGATGATATCTGCTGTCGATGTGCTATTTATTTGATATGTATTTGGTTGTTTCTTCAAGTTGTAGACGGTTTGGTTGCTGAATGCTGAGCATGCTATGCTGGATTCTCATGGGATGGCTAATGGCTTTCAAGAGGGAAGGAGGGTTTGATGATGATATCTGCTGTCGATGTGCTATTTATTTGATATGTATTTGGTTGTTTCTTCTATATGTTTGTTTTGTTTCTCTTTTTATCATATTATCCTCCATGTGAAAACACTATGAACACTTCAGGTTCATTTGCAACCAGGTTAAATGAGAACACATGGAATTGCTTATTTTCTTTCGTTGACTTTATTGTTTGATATCGTTCGGTTGATGGAGATGGCGTTTGAAAGTTAACTAATGTGGGTTGTTGAAATTTACAACAACATCTTTGGTTTATTAAATTGATGTGCTCACAGTAAACGATCATATATGTTATTATCTTTTTTCGTCTCTTTTTAATGTAGGTTTATCCTTTACTCTACTAACGGTAGCAAATTAGTAAGGTTTATGTACGACCTCGAGCAGCCACAAGGTTCTTTCAACATAAATACTTAGACGACGTCTCGCCCGCCGCAACGCGCGGGTCGCAAGTCTCGTTAGTATTAAGATATACTTGAGGATGACAAACTTGTGCTTTACTTAAAAAATTAAGAGTTTAAAAGAGATATAAGTCAAATATAAAAATTATATTTCAAATACACAAATGAATACCATTTTGTAATGTCACCGTCATGGAATTTCTACTAGTACACAGTGTTGTAAAACTTTGCTAGGCGGGTGCCTATGCGGCGACAACTCGGTCCTCGGAGGGGTTCCGAGGCACCTTTTAGCAACTCGACCACAGTCAACATCGGTTAAACTCGGTCCAACTTGGATCAACTCGGAGAGTCGGAGCAACTCGGAATATCGGTCCAACTCGGAAAAAGTCGGTCAAGCTCGGAATTTTTTTTTAAAAAAAAAATCATTTAAAAAAAAGTATAATAATAATAATACATTTTAAAAGTTTATTAAATTTAAATAAATTAAATAAAGTTTTTTCAAACTCGAGAAAAATCAATAAACCTTGTCCGGAGATTAATTAGTGAGTGTTTTTTAAACCCTTTTAATCGTAGTCATTTTATTTATACGTTTTGGACATGTATCCTATTGATATTCCCCTATATAATTAGATTTCTATTATTCAACTTATTTATTTATTTATTTATATTTTTTTTATTTAGATATAACTAAGGTACTCAAATTCATAAAAGATAATTTTGTACATTAAACTATTAATATGAATATAAAAAATCATATTTTTTAATAATGTGTTATAATATAGTGTGTATATATATATACTAGGTTAGTAACCCGTGTACTACACGGGTTGAAATTAGGTTTATAATATTAGCTAAATATAAAAAAACGATTAAGAAATTTAGAAATTATAAATGACATAATTCATTATAAAATATTAATTGATAATTTAAATATATTGAAGATGACAAATTCTTGATTTGTTTCCTTAAAAATACTCAAATTATTGAGTAATTTATCAAATCTATATTATGTTTAATATGGTAATTAGTCTTAATTGATAATTGGTAATTAGTCTTAATTGGTAATTTAATATGGTAATTAGTCTTAATTGGTAATTTACTAAATTGATAATTGAATCTGGTTTTGACATGTGGCAGTGCTGGATGTGGACACCTAAAAAGAAGACATGTGGAATCCATTTTATTGCTTTATTAGGATTAAGATATATATATTATATAATTGACACCCGGTGTTACAATCATTTCCTTCTAGACTCATTATCTATGATGATGTTTATCTCAGCATCAGCATTCAAATTAAAATTCATCAAAGGTGTAACAAACACGCAACAAGAGTGAATATATGGTGAGCTTCAACATCTGACTTCACATATCAATCAGTATTATCGTTATCATTTTCCTAGTCCACCAGAAGTTCATTGTTTTAGTTTTTGACCTTGATGGAGACTTCGTGAGACTTCCACCCGTTCACAACCAAAGAAACCAAAATACATTAGGATTTGATTAGGATTTGAGGATCATTATGAACCTAATATCCCTTTGAATCCAAGGATAAAAAAACCTCATATAAAATGTATCAATCATCAATCAATAATTATAAAATAAAAGTTGGAAGTTGCTTTGAAGTTCCAAAAGCGTTGACAATGAAATGTTTGGTATGTATTGGATTATGTGTAACAATAAATAATAATGTCTTTTATATATTAAATAAAGAATAATGTTTTTTTTTTTTTTTTTTTTTGAACTGCGATTTCATAACAACAACCAAAACGCCCTACCTAGCAAGGAGCCAGGATCGGGCAAAACAAAACAGAGAAGGGACTTACATATTGAAAATGTCCCACTTCTCCCAAGTAAGACTCGACCATTTACCCTTATTCTTAACCCATAGGAAACTAAGGCATTTAATTTCTTTAAACATAATATTGATGCTAGCCTTAGCCCCTTCAAAAATGGCCTTATTCCTAAAACTCCAAATGACCCAACATGTTGTAAGCATAACCGCATAAAAAACCATCTTGCCCTTTCTATCGAAGTGAGAGTCCTCCACAAGTTTAAGTAAGTCACCAAACTCGTAAGCATAGATGGGAGGAACTTTGCACCAACTTGAGACGAGCTCCCAAACCCCCGCCGCGATCTTACACCCCACCATGAGATGGTAAACCGTCTCGTTGTCTTCAAGGCAAAGTTGGCAGCTAGGGTCTCTAATCTCCACTCTTCTTCTTGAAAGCGCCTCCTTCGTAGCAATTCGGTCCTTCATAATCCTCCAAAACAAAATGTTAACCTTGTTGGGGACCAATTTGTTCCACGGCATAATCAACCCATCCGTCCGCTCGTACCAATTCCATAAATTCCTAATGCTAGCCACAGAAAACCATCCACTGTTGTCGCCCAGCCACCTAACTCCCTGTTGCGTCGGTTGGATTAAAGACAAAACATCCAACCCCTCCTCTTTTAAGCTTTCAATACATTTAATTATGTTGACCCATACCCCCCCTATTTCCATTCTTCTTGGCATTGCCTCTGTCCCATTTCTTTTTTTGTGAATCCCACATATAACCTTAAACCACAGACTCTTTTTTTGTGAATCCCACATATAACCTTAATGTTGCTTGCAAGCTTTCACCAACTAGTTACACAACCCATGTCAATCAAATGATCAATCACCTATAAATCATATATGATTACGTAAACGTTTTTGTACCGGATTTAAACGATGTGGTAATACGTTATGGTCTCTGTATTTGCATATATTTTAAACGGATTTACGAAAATGAGGTTTTGTGTGATTTGAAAAAAATAAAGAAAATATGTGTGAATTTACACTTCAAAGTAATAAAAAAAATTACTATTTTGATTACTGTAGTTTGGTATTTTTAACTATTTTAGTTCAAAAATTAAAATATCAAATAAGGTCTAGTGGTTTATACTCTATAACAATTAAAGTTCAATGAGTTAATAAAAACTCATTTTTTCTTATCTTAGTGAAAACATGTTTTCACTTTTTTTTTTCAAAATTTTCCTATCACATATTTCGTTTAGCCATGTTAAAGTTTGTTTGATTTCTAGCCTCTTATGTTTTAGTATTACTTTTATCGTTTCAAAAAGAAAAATCTATATAATAAAAATATAAGATACTTCAATTATTAATCTATAATAACGAGGAATTGACCCACCTGCGCGTTGCGGCGGGTCAAAAGTTAATAAAACCTAAAAAAACGAAAAAGTTAAAACACAAAACTCATTTGAAGACAAAATTAATACCACTTACTAATGGTTGAGAAATGAGTAGTATAGGGCAGTCACGAACCCGGAACCCCACTGTTTTACCACTCGCCGTTTATAAAACAGAGGATAGTTAAATGAAGTTAGACAACAAAGAAGATCAACATGTAAAGTTGGAGATCTCTTAAAATGACATGAGGTGCAAATACTATTAGCAACTTAGCAACTTGATATCCATAAGATTAGCAAACACAAGCAGCTGCAAATAAAAAAAAAGAAGGCAAAAAACAGTATAGATCAGTCTCGATCCGAGTTGAGTGAATAAAAACAAATAAACAACAAAGAAGACCCTCATACAAATAGACTAAAAAGTCACTATAAATAAAAAAATGCAAAAAACGGTATAGAGCAGTCTCGAACTCAGGACCCATCTGTTATAAAACAGAGAACATACTACTCACCCAAGCTAACCTTTATAAAATAGGGGATAGTTAAATGAAGTTAGAGAACAAAGAAAACCCATGTAAATAGAGAAAAAAATAAAATAAAAAACTTGATACCTGCAAGCTACAAACCAATTAAAAGAAGCTGCAATTAATAAATATGAATACATCATAATCACCAAAAAATTGAATACTCTTAACAACATAGAAACAACACAGATTGTGCATATGGGCATGCGTATGGTTTTTTATTGTACAGATTGTGCATATGATGATGATGATGATAATATAGGTATGGTTTTTGATAATTTGAAGTTCAAATAAGCTATCACATGCCTAAATTTAAATAAGATATGCTTATACCTTAAAACAGTACATTAGACTAATTAATTACCAAGAAGACTCATAACCATATTAAATTGTATCAAGTATAGCTATACAGTTAGTGATCTAATGATTTTCATTAGAGGATATCAAATATGATTAGAGTAATATAAGCCATGTTGGGTTTAAAGTCAAAATGAGTTGGATCATTTGCAAGGTCACCAAAACAAAGATTGTTCAAAAGCAATCTTAATCTCATCCTATCAAGTATGAATCATCATAAAACAAAATTTTTTACCTAATAATACACTAAAGGAAACGACTACAATCACAAAAACTAACCAAGAAAGATGAGAAACATTCAAATGAAAACTAATAAAAACTATGTTTCTTGATTTTCATTTTTTGTCTAAGAATCCCATAGATTGTAAAGATTTTGGACCCATACAACTTACTTGAAGTCAAGTTATACTCGTAAGGAAAATCTCAAAAGCCAAGTTCCTTCTACAGCAAGCCTTCTTCAAATTGCAGGTACAGAAAGCCCACAATTTCCTCTCATCTATGAATAAGCTATCTTCTCAGATTTCTGCATTCAAACATATGAATCAATACTAAAGTTGTGATAGGACAAAGAGGCAAATGATTCTTTGCACCCCCAAACATTCCACTGTCTTATGAATCAAATGATGGTATTGCAAACTCGTTTTTGTATAACCTTGCACTATAAAGCAATATTAAACACTATATATAACCATTTCAGAGTTGCAATTCAACTAATATCAATCAATCAACAGGCTTTGACTAAAATTAAGACACTGTTGCATTTTCTTAGAAATGAAATAACCCAACTTACATCACATGAAGCGACTAAACTCTACTTTCCAGTCCACAAACAGGATTCGTTGTTGAAAGCACCAAATGATTAACTCTTAAGAACTCTCCCGGTTTTAGCATGTAGCTCTTGACCCACCTTGCTGGACACTTGATGAAGCCAATTTCTTGATGCTTTTTTCTACCAAAACAAAGAATTCAGTGTTTAACATGTATATGAATTCAATCATAGTTGAAATATTATCCTGTTTAATATGTCTTCAAGCTGCTTAATGAAATGTATATATGAGCAATATGAAATTTGGTTTGAATTCAATAACATTTCATATTTATATGCTGGCTAATCATGATGATATCACATTTGATTAGTCCATGTTAGTATTTCACCCAATTAAATGCACTATATACTAATTACCTGTGTCCTTCTAGCCAGCCTTCATCACAAAATGGCGCCTTAGTTTCTTTTGGTATTCATTGTAGTACTCCACCACCTTCCATAGAGGTATTACTGACTGTAAATAGAACATATCAATGTTATTAATATTTTGTACAATCGTAATAAGTAATTTAAAACCTAAGAGACTAATTTTGATTCATGCCCAATGTAGTCTCAAAGAAACAAATAGATAAGCAAACAAATATGCTCAGAAATATGTCATTATTGCCTTATACAAACCGTTAAAACAATGAAATATTTAGTGGCGGCGACACACTGGAGATCGGAGGCCACCAAAACCACAATCAACAATCTTCTAAACATCACAGAACACACATAGTGAACCGAAGCACACATATGTTCAAGCATACATATGATGAAATAGAGGCAAATGGATCGGCTCAGAAAAATATCATCATTGCCTTATACAACATTACAACCCACCAAAAACAGCGAGATATTTAGTGGCGGCGACACGCCAGAGATCGGTGGCCACCAAAACCACAGTGAACAATCTTCTAACCATCATGGAACACAAATAGTGAACCAAAGCACATGAAATAGAGGCAAATGGATCGGCATAGAAAAATGTCATCATTGCCTTATACAACCCACCAAAAACAGCGAGATATTTAGTGGCGGCGACACACCAGAGATCGGTGGCCACCAAAACCACAGTGAACAATCTTGTAACCATCATGGAACACAAAGAGTGAACCAAAGCACACATATGTTCAAGCACATAGATAATGAAACAGAGCCACCTAGCAACCGCCAAAGTAATTTGGTATTAACTCAAAAAAATCAGCTTCAAGCATGCAAGTCAAATCCATTATAAACTGCTAAGAAATAAACCACTTAAAGGGTAAGAAAAACCTGATCATAACGACATAGAAACATAGGCTCATATCATCTGTGCTAATTGAAGGGTCGGGTGCAACATAGGCTTAGAAAAAATACAGTACCAGCAAAATAGGGTCTGAAAAACCTGACCATAGCGACATAGAAACTTTCAAGAATAGTTTGCAGCAACATAGGCTTAGAAAGAATTAATCGCAGCCTCAAAGAAACACCAACACCCAAGTAAACAACCACAACTTTCAAGTATGGTAGTAAACCCGAAATTCCACCAACCAAATGCCAAATCAGAAAGTCAAGTAGCATGAAAAGCCCAATTTTTGTGCACAGGAAAGCAATTCTGCTCTACTCACATCCAGAGAGCGAAGTTATAGCTTCGTTACAATCTATAGAGCAGAAAAGAAAACATAATCAGATAGAGATGCAACTGAGAAAGAAAAATACCAAATACCCAGGCCATAAAAACCCTAGACAGCCATAGAGGCGTTGTGCAAGAAGGCTAAAGAATGACTTATCAGAAACATCAACGGCCGAATAAAATATGGTGGCCACTATGAACAGTTCTCCACCCTCACACACTACATAAACCTAGCCGATGACGACACACCGGAAAGCAGCAACATGCAGAGGATGGCTCACACCGGCAGCTACAAAGCCGGTGGCTTCAGATTAAGAATCGTGGATTATAATCGTAACACATAACAACAGCTCAGACTCCGGAGACGGTTGCGCTATGCGTCGTCTCGTCGCCGAATCCATCATCGCAAACAACAACTCAGATTCCGGCGACGGTTGCGCTATGCACGTCTCACCGCCGAATCGGTAATCGCAACCCTAGCCAAGTGATTTCATCGCATAACGATCAGGAAAAGTGACCGGCGAGTAAGCCGCCATTGAGAAACAACGGGTGACAAAAGCAACTCAACGACGGGCGGGTAAGCCGTCACTAATGGCCTGCCTACGCCTTGGTCGGAGCAACAGACGGGGCAACAGCGCCGCCATTCTCCGTCATCACCACAACCATCACCGCCAAGCGACGGTCTGTATCGGAAGAGAGATTTTTGTCTGGAACATGAAGAGAGAGAGAAAGAGGCTTCGAGAGATTAAGAAGCGTCTAGAATATGAAGAGAGAAAGAAGGACCAAAAATGTCTAAAAACAAAATACATGTGCTCAATTCCAAAAACCTAAAAGAATACTATTTATCTTAGAAATTTCATTGTATGTTATATAAATGAGATTGAATTGATGTTATCTACATGAGTATCCTTCTCTTCTAATTTGATTGGCCCAGATGACCTACCTATACAGATAGAATACAAATACTCAACAAAAAAGAAAAAGAAAAAATAAAACAAAACATTAAACCTGCAAAACCAGAGCCTAAATTAGCAAAATAAGACAACTTCATGATTTCATAACCAAGTTGAAACATTCCCTTTTATAATCAAAACCTGGAGATAAAAATACGGAAATTTTAAATCCAATTGTAGAAGAAAGTCCTAAAAGACATATTCAAGGTTATGAACTTTTATAACCTATTATCTTCACAAAAGACCATTTAAAGTAATATATGGATAACACCACTGAACTTGTACTTTTACTGCAAAAAAGATTAAAAAAAATCATTTAACATGTCCCAGTTTGCATACAACTTGGATCATTGAACATAGCATATCCAATATAAAATGATGAATTTCATAAAACTTGAAATCATATGTGTATGCATAAAAAAGTTGATTAAACATCAGCCTATCTTGACCTCAAGGCCTGTTTGCTGGCCGATAACAACATAACAGCAGCAGCCCCAACAAAATATACTTTGATATCCAAAGATACAACTTCAATGACCCAAGTTAAAGTATGTGTTCAAACTAAAGGAAACATTTTATAAAAGAACTTGTTATTATTAAATCATGAATAAATAAGGTGGTAAGATAACATGAAACAATTATGATAAAAGAAATGTTGCAATTCGCATAAGGAGTGCTATAGAAACTGTCACAAATAATTTTAGACAAAGCTGCTAATCAAATTTTACTAATAAAACAAAAAATAATAGTTTCAAAAGTAAACATATAAAGCAGCAGATATATATGCCATTAGAAGGTACTTAAAAAACTAAGTAACAAAATAAATAGGTAAGACATAAACCATGCCAAACTTGTAGTGTGTGTATGTATAATTTTAGTTTTGATAAGAAAAGTACATTTTATTATCTCCTGATGTTGTAAGTGTATGTTTAAATGTAGTTCATAATATTAGGAATGTAAAATTGTGTTTTTTTTATTCTCGTCTTGGAATACAATATTGACTACCCTATATATAGAGGGAGTATTTACAATGAGCACCCTAGAATATCACTAAATAACATAGTCTAATATCCCCCCGCAAGCTAAGGACGGGTAGCGAGTTTTAGCTTGGACCGCAAGAAGAGAAATCGATCCGTAGCTAGAGGTTTTGTGAAGATGTCCGCGACTTGATCATGCGTGGAAATGAATTGAACATCAAGTTGACGACGAGCCACTTTTTCTCTAACGAAATGAAAGTTGACTTCAATGTGTTTGGTTCGGGCATGGAAGACAGGATTAGCTGAGAGGTAGGTAGCACCAAGATTGTCACACCATAATATAGGAGCCTTTCGAGTGACAAGGCCTAGCTCATGCATGAGAGATTGAAGCCAGGTGAGTTCCGCAACCGTATCCGCCATCGCCTTGTATTCAGACTCCGTGGACGACCGTGAGACGGTGCGTTGTTTCCGAGCACTCCAAGATATTAGATTGTTTCCCAAATATATTGCAAATCCCCCCGTCGATCGTCGATCGATAGAGCAACCGGCCCAATCGGCATCGGAGTAAGCCTCAATATCAGTCCAATATGAGTCGGCAAAGGCATGGAGAGTGGCGCCGGACTTCTGGTGAAACCGCAGCCCAAGACCGGACGTGCCTGTGAGATATCGAAGAATCCGTTTAACCGCAACCCAATGATTTTCTGTCGGCGCGTGCATAAATTGACATACGCGGTTAACAACGTAACTAATATCAGGTCTCGAGAGAGTGGCATATTGAAGAGCACCAACCATTTGTCGATATTGGACCGGATCCGAGAACGGTTTGCTGTCGTTGAGAGCTAGCGGAGGCGAGGCAACCATGGGTGTGGGAACGGGTTTAGCAGTGGAGAGACCCGCCCGATTAACAATATCTTGAATGTACTTTTGTTGGGAAAGAATAATGTCTTCACCGTCTCTAACAATTTCGAGCCCCAAAAAATAGTCTAGATCCCCAAAATCTTTAAGAGCAAGCTTGTGGCTAAGATGAGAAACCACCACATCGATGGCTTGGGTGTTATTCCCGGTGATGATGATGTCATCTACATATATCAAAAAATAAATGATGGTGCCTTTGTAGTTGTAGATGAATAGGGAGGGATCCGTCTTGGACCCTTTGAACCCCAAATGATGTAACGCCGCTGTTAACTTATCAAACCACGCCCTTGGAGCTTGCTTTAGACCATAAAGAGACTTGTGAAGCTTGCAAACATAGTCCGGATGTTCGGTATTGACAAAGCCTTGAGGTTGCCTTAGGTATATCGTCTCGTTCAAATCGCCATGAAGAAAAGCATTTTTGAAGTCTAGTTGGCGAAGATTCCATCGATGTGTCACTGCGAGAGAAAGGACAAGGCGAATGGTAGTTGCTTTGACCACTGGACTAAAGGTTTCATGATAGTCTATGCCCTTTTCTTGAGTGAAACCTTTAGCCACGAGACGCGCCTTGTATCTGTCCGGAGCTCCATGTTTGTCCCGCTTTATCCTGTAAATCCACTTACAATCAACAACGTTAGTACCAGAAACGGGTGGGACAAGAGACCATGTACCATTCTGGACGAGAGCGGAGTATTCCTCCGCCATGGCGTGACGCCACTCCGGATATTTGTTGGCAACGGTAAAGGAGACGGGTTCGAAAGTGGGAGGTGAAGAGGTGGCTATGTTCGCCGAAGGATCGTATGGGATCTTGCGTTTAGGTTGGGGACGAAGATTAGGAGGACGAGTGCGATGAATGGGAGGTGGGGGTGGAGGGGTGGGAATGTTGGACGAAGAGGAAGAGGAGTCAGAGATGGGTGACGCATCGGATGACGGGTTGGGAGTGGAGGAGTTGGACGAGTTGTTGGAGGGTTGGGTGAGGAGTTGATGGGTGATCATGGACCGAGGGTGTGGGTTGGAGTGGATCGGCTGATGTGTTTTGGGGTGGTGTGGCAGACGTGTTTTGGGATGGAGTTGGTGGAGTAGGATTGTGCATGGATGAGGTAGTGGAGATGTTGCTGTTGGAGGAGGTCAAAGGGGTGGGTTGGAGTTGGCGGCAGGAGTGGGAATGAAAGGAGGTTGAGGCATGAATGTGGAGTAGGGTGTGGTTTGGAATGGGTTCGATGAGGGAGTGATGTGGGTATCAGATTTTTGGAAGGGGAAGATTTGTTCATTGAAGCGAACATGGCGAGCGGTGTAAATCCGATCGGTGGACGGGTCTAGACACCGGTACCCATGATGCATGGGGTTATAGCCAAGAAAGACACACGGGGTCGAACGAAAATCCATTTTATGAGAATTGTATGGACGGAGATAGGGAAAGCATTGGCACCCGAAGGCCCGGAGAAAAGTGTAGTCCGGATCATGTTTGTAAAGGCATTGGAACGGTGATTTATTTTCAATGGAGCGGGATGGCATACGATTTATTAAATATACGGCAGTTTCAAACGCAAAATGCCAAAATTTTTGTGGTTCGGAGGAGTGAGCAAGGAGAGATAGACCCGTTTCAACGACGTGTCGGTGTCTTCTCTCGACCGTTCCGTTTTGTTCACTAGTGTGAGGACAAGATCGACGGTGAATGATGCCATGTTGAGCAAAGAAGGCGGTGAGGGACCGAAAATCCGCTCCCCAATCCGATTGAACTTGTTTTAGTTTTTTTTGAAATTGGCGTTCGACCATTGTAACAAATTGTTGAAAGATTGGAGAAACATCCGATTTTTGTTTTAGCGGAAAAAACCACATGTATTTTGTGTGGTGATCAACACAAAGGAGAAAATATTTATGACCATCAAATGACATGGTGGGTGCGGGACCCCAAACATCACAAAAAATGAGATCTAATATGTTTCAGTACGTGTAGAATTATTATGCAACGAAAGTTTAGACGATTTGCCCATTTGGCAAGCAACACAAATAGAATCACAATGTTTGGTAGAAACAGGAAGCAAAAACTAGAAATCATAGTTTGAAACGTTTGGTGATTAGGATGTCCTAATCGTTGATGCCAAACACTTGCGGGAGCACGGATAGCGGAGAAGGCTTGCTTGGTGACGGATTGAAGTTGAGGAAGATTAAGAGAGTAGAGCCCGTCTTTACTTGGACCCGTAAGGAGGGTATTGCGGGTAGTAATATCCTTCACACAAAAGAAATGTGGGTGAAATTCAAAAAACACATCATTATCACCACAAAATTTTTGAACGGAAAGAAGATTTTGGCGTATATTGGGAACATGAAGAATGTTAGCAAGATTGAAAGTTTTAAGTGGAGAACGAATATAAGTAGAACCACTATTAAGAATGGGTAAGCCCGTACCATTACCAACACGGAGGTCGTCGTCGCCATGATATGGTTCGGAGGAGCCAATGCTTGCCAAGTCCGGGGTGACATGATGATTTGCGCCCGTATCTGGGAACCAATGTGTTGATGTAGTAGACCTAGAATCAGCGAAGTTCGCGGTGGGTTGCCGGCGGATCGTGGAGGGGTCACGATTCGGACAATCGGCTGGGAGATGCCTTATACCGCAAAGACCACAAGTACCATGCACCGAGTTAGTGGTGGTAGCCCAATCAAAGTTGCCCCTGCCCCTGCCCGACATGCGTTGCGTATCCGGTTTTCTACGGCCACGGGAAGACTGGGCTGGGCTGCGACGGTTGTTTCGGGTTGCGTATTGGGCCTGGGCCGGACCAATAGGAGTAAGGGTGAAACCTTGCTGGGTTGCAAGCTGTTGCAAGGTTTGTAAGGGGTGCGGCTGTGGGGTGGGTAGGAGGCCCGGTAACGCGGAGGCAAGGGAGGAGGTGGCGGTGTTGGCTTGGGTGGGGTTGTGTTGTTTATTCACCATGTAATCATGATCCGCAAGTATCGCAGGAAGCTCGTTAAGGGTAATAGGGACGGTTCGGCCAAGGAGGTTGGACTTGAGGCCATTATACTCTTCACGGAGACCGGATATAATGAGCATGACAACGTCTTCATCGGCAAGAGGCTTTCCAATGTTGAGTAGATCGGTAGCATACTCGTTGGCTCGGGCTAGGTATGCGGACGGTGTCTCATCACCTTTCATCTCAAGTCGGAGAAGTTTGGTTTTGAGGGTGTATTCCCTTGATTGAGTATGGGGTGCGAATGCACGTTCGAGATTATTCCAAATATCTCGAGACGTGTAACCTTTCACATGGTGGAAGGCTTCTTCGGAGATTGTAGAAATAAGAAGCATACGAATGTGGGCATCATTCGTGATCCAAACCGGATGATCGGGGTTCGGTTTTGTGGAGGATGGGACGGCTGTTTCGCCAGTGCCGGTGGCGGGGGTGGAGATGGTAGCAGCGGGGCAGGGAACGGATCCATCGATATAGCCGAATAGATCATTGGTGATGAGGAATGGTTCGATCATGGTTTTCCAAAAACCATAGTTGTTTGATTTGAGGGTGAAGGAAAATTTATGAGAGTTGTGGGATTGCTTTTCTTGGGTGGTGAAGGCAGTAATCGGAGCCATGTCTGATGATTGAGAAGAAGAGGTTGATCGAAGATGATGGGGAAGGAGGGCTAGGGCCGGCGATCAAGGGAGTTAGAGGGAGAAAATTTTCCTAACTTGGCTCTAGATACCATAATATTAGGAATGTAAAATTGTTTTTTTTTATTCTCGTCTTGGAATACAATATTGACTACCCTATATATAGAGGGA
>JBCNJP010010183.1:2500-23808 GCA_039602395.1 Deinandra increscens subsp. villosa | reverse complement strand
TCTCTTTAACCAGTTACTTGGACAGAACTCCCGCTGTGATTCCCAATTTAACCTAATTTGCGCATCGTATGGCGTTAACGCAAGGTTTACACAATAAACACTTCCTATGTTTATTTTAATATCTTATTATCTTAATAATACTCAATTATTAAGTTTATCCCTTTTTAAAGGTCAAAATGACCAAAATGCCCTTATAGGCAATTATTCGTTTCTTTTAACGATAATATGAAGACGCGCATTCCTATAAGTAAACGCTCACCCCAGGATCGCCCAGTGAGGTATGCCAGGTCCCAGTTGGAATTTATGCGACACCCCCGCTTTTGCCAGAAACCCCAGAGTACAGGCGCTTACCCTTCCGGTCCGCACGAACTTCTAAATATCCGTTTAACTCGGTATCTTTAATACTTTATTATTTATCCATTTTAAACCCATATATGTTTATTATCTATATAAACATGTTACCCTGCCAAAAATCGAGTCCCCATACCCTCCGGATTATTTTATATTAAATAATCATATTTAGAAACCCTAATTTCATGAATTTCTCGTTTTATTATCAAAACTCATTTTTAATTCAAACCAACTTAGGGTATTATCCATTATGACATTTTATAATATCCCTTAAAAGCTCAAAGCTTAATTCAACATCGTTTAGTCAATTTGGGCAGAATAACGTTATAAAAATCCTAATTTTGACCCGTTAACAAAACCTTTACCAAACCTTTTCCAATTATGAAATAAACTTAGGGTTTTTTTAAAATACATTATTTTAGGATTACCTACAAAAATTCGGACCCTAATTCCCACCCGATCACCCAATTTCATTAAAACAAGATTAAGAACCCTAATTTAAGCATAGTTTTAAATCTCTAATCTAGACATGAAATTAACTGAAACTGATAGAGGGCTTTTAAAAATCATACCAAGAAATGGTGGACTGCTGATTTTTAGTTCTTAACTCCAAGCCGATCAATCGAATTTAGCAGAAGAAGATCTGGGTTTGTTCTAGGGTTTTTAGGTGAAGAATTGAGTGAATTGGTGCCTAAATCCGAAGGAACGGGGCTGCTATATATACTGGTAGGGTCGCAATCTGCTTCTAACACGTATTAGGATGACTAATCAAGAAAAACGACACGTTATGGACACGAATTCGGATCAAACGTGGGCAACAAGTTCGAATCGTGGCTGATTCTGCGACCTGGAGCCACCGCGTATCGCGCCGAGTTGGGAGGCAGGGCTCGCGATACGCGAGCCATCTTTGGTGAATTGGCAATTTTAGTCCCTCAAGTTTTTATTTACATTTCAGCCCCCTAACTCCTACCAAACTGTTATTTTATGTACCGAACTATTATAAAAATGTTTAATAAAGTTTCTAAGGCTCGGGACACCCTCGATGGTATACGTATATATTTTTATAGATATTTATATATATTTTTCATTATTTACACCTTTGGCCCCTCAAACTTTACAATACACATCATTTTATGTTCCGAATTATTTTAAGACATTATTATAATACTTTTTAAGTCTCGGAATACTTATGATAGTATATATATACATACGTTCATATCTTTCAAAGAATTACAGTTTTAGCCCTCCAACTTTTATCTTTTGCATATTAAGCCTCTAACTTTCAATATAACTGTCATTTTACGTCTTACAACCTTCCTAAACATATTTCTAACATTATCGAAGGTTCGGGCCATATATAATAATATATATACATATATATATTTGTGTATTTACATAAATTACACTTTTCTACCCTTCTATTTTCTTGTTAACTATTTAAGCATGCATTTTTCACACGTATAACTATCCAAACACGTATTTCCACATATATATTCATCAAATGAATATGTCACATGCATCCATGCTATTCAAACATATTTTTACATATGCATTCAATATAATGTAATTACGTAAAGGTATTTTCTCCCGGTTATTATTCATTCATATCATATAAACGTTTAGCTACGTTTTTCATGCCAATATCATATATATCAATTATCTTTGATATAAAACACATATTATTTCATTTCCTTATTTCATTTTATCAATCCACACGTACATTATCATCTTTTATCAATTTATTACCCGGTAATGGGTAAACATGCATTTTCTATCCGTTTTGTTACGTTTATCTATCTAATACATATATCATATGTATTTATCACGTTATTCATGTATTTTCCCAAATTTTGGGATGTTACACTTTTGGGTAAGCTTTTGCTTTTTTCTGATAAAGTTGTCATGGAATGACCTGACCCAATTCGACTTGTATTAAAGAGAGCAAAAGAGAAAAATGGTTTGGGATAAACACCATGCTTTGTAAGTTGTACATTGTGCTTTTTTATTTATACGCGTCTTAATTGTAAGACGCCTAATATTATGAAAATGCCATTTTGATGAATATCTATTATATAGTAGTATAGATTATGTCTAAAGGTACGTTAGCTATTATTTTAGTTATGGTTTCTTTGTGCAGGCACAAATACAACACATTAGCTAATGGGGAACCTCCAATTACATTCACACTTTTTTAAGAATGGGTAAAAAAACATAAGGTTGCATAGTGATTTTTCACTATAAGGTTAACCTGCAGCTATATCACGCCAGTCCTCAGCTAAACAATTTGTTGACAAACATGCCCGTATAACATCCGGCCGCATTGCTCTATACAGTTTCATTTACAATTATAAATCACATATTGTGTACAGGTAGCATGCACTGAAACTTCTGTATGTGTGATAATACTGTATGATTGATATTTATTTGTATTGTCTATGAATATTGGAAAAAATAAAATGTGGTTCTTAAACATAGTGTTCTTTTGGTATTGATAGAATTCTATGTTGCTTACAATGAAATATAATGAGTAATATCCTTCTTCCTCCCCCCACCTTCACAATACCGGGGTCCGGGGACCAAACTTTCAGGTAAATAGATGCTACTTTATCCTCTGCGTTCACTTGACTGAATTAGCCGGTTCTTTAATGTTTTATGAAAAGGAAATCATAATACAATTTGGGTTTATTTTCATTTAGGTTGCGGGCAATTCCACAAAAATTGAAGACATGAAAAACTCAACAAATCAAGAATTCATAGCATAATAAGGTTTGTTATTTACTTACAAAATGGATGGGTCAAATACTCAAATGGATTTGAGTGATGCGCTTAAATGGGTCAATAAATATTTATTTATTAAGATTTTTTACATGTCAAATTATTAGAATTAAACAGAAACTGTATAGAATGGTCCATTTTAGATGTTAACATGTTGTTCCTAGGCTGCTGTTATCTATATTTATCTACTAGAATTTTTATATGTCTAATTTATTTACTGCCTATTTTTTTAAAAAAATATGTTAGATAGGTTTACAATAGTGATTAGAGATTGAAATATTTCATAAGATCTTAGGTATATTTTGTCCATATAATTTATAGTTTTTTTGTGGTTAAAGAATAAGATCTTAAGCAGGTGGTGTGTGAATGGAATTGACATATAAAAATGCATTAAAGAAGTGTTTCAGTATGTAACAAGTGGTCATTTCATAATCTCAGATTCCGATTGCTACTTGCTCCTGGGCGATATGTGTTACTGAGGTGGTGTTATTTTAGATCCTGATATTTGCTTAATATCAACAATGAATTCTTGGATATGTATGGTTTTTTTCTTTGTTATTTATGTACGTACTCTTTCTTGAGTACTAAGTAGCACTCCAGTTGTGACTCATATTTTTAACTATATATTGTTTTTCTTATGCAGGTTTTTAGATTTTGTTGTATAAAGGTTGATTGCATTTAAAAGTTTATAACATTGTTGGGATGTGTTTCCTTTCTTTTGATTATGCATTATCTACTTTTAAAGTCAATTATCTATGTTTCTGATTTCGTCTTATTTTATACAAATTATGCATGTAACACCGTAAAGAAGCATCACATTAACAACAACCGATTTCGCCGCAACGCGCGAAGGGTTACAAAACTAGTATCTATAAAAAACTAACAATTATCCAAAAAACAAAAAAACCAACATTTTTTTCTTTATAACTTCTTCATATATTAATAATTTTTAAGAAGAATTTCACCAAAAAGTCTATAATTTTATTAGCTTTATTTATAAGAAAAAAATTTTAAATAATAAAAAGTTTAATGATTTATTATTAGTGCATCATGCAATAGTACTAATAGTATTGCATAATGCATTATAAATAAAACTACTTAAAAAGAAAGAAACTTAACTTAAATATTGACGTGGTTTATGCGAATAATGTAAAAAACAAAGAATTGACATTAATAAACCAATTTTATATTATTGTTTCATAGTGCATTATTAATTTCAAGCTAAAATCCGAATTTTATTTTATTTTTTAAAAAGAACTCGAAAATGTTTTTGAAGTTTTTTCTTTTTTCAGTATTCTTAAAATCATGAAAGAAACATATAAGAAAATTTTTTAAAAAAATAAATTTTTTTCTTGGTTTTTGTAAAATATTGGTTTTCTATAGAACTCAACCCTGCATCATAAACATAAATTCATTAACATTTAAATGTTGGATTACATAAGGTATTGGTATTTATATTAATCCAAGAGGTGTGAGCCGTTGAGACACCTTTTTCTCGTATTGTTCTAATAAAAAAAATAAAAAAATATATAAAATAATGCTATTAAAACCCCTTTTAGGAATTGCAGCACAAAAAAGTGTCAATAAAGTGGTAAAAGTGGTGACGCTAAAGCGATTTAATGACACTTTTTAAAGGTGCCACAAAAACTTTTTAGACTTTTAGTGCCACTTTTCTCTTTTGCCACTACAAAAAAAAGATCATTGTGTCAAATGTTTTGTAGTTTTAGTAGCACCTATTATTTATGTCACTAAAAGATTATTATAGTCACACACGTACTAAAAGATCATTGGGTCCAAAATGTTTGCATAAGTAATTTAAACATTTAAACATCTTTCATTTTTTAAATGTTTACAAAAATAGTTTAAACATTCAAACATATCTATGCTATCATCATCAATCATAGAAACATAGCTTCAAAATTTCTCACTATATCCACCCTATCATCATCAACATATAAACAAACATTAGTACAGAATAAAGTTCAACTCGTAAAATTATATAAGCATTCACAAATTGGTTTAAAATAAAAACAAACATCAATTTATATCCCTTGGTATAAGCTTTATGTTCTTGATAACTTTTTCCTTGTCATGTCAAAATTCCAAGTTAGATGCATAGAAAGCATGTCAACAACTAGTTTGTAGCAAATGGGCATTCAAAACATATTTTTTTGTTCAGAAAAATAAACCAACCTGTCATTTCCGAGTCGATTCACAAAAGAGGCAACCTATAATCATTTATCCAAACTCTGAACATGCTTTGTAAAATTGAGACTTTAGCTACTTAATTTCATACCAAGATTACAGCAACATCAACACATCATTTAGCTACATGGTATCTTCAATTCATATAGTCATGACAATATGTTATCTTTCTCTGTGCTGATGTTTTAACATCTTCATACCAAGTGTTTTGTTCTTTTTAGCTCATTTAATTATTTCATTCATCTTATAAACATATTATAACGATTGTTTTCCGTAACTCATATAATATGAAATACACTTGATTGATAAAACTAAATTTGCAAATAGATAACAAATGATACAAAATAGACATAGATCAAATGCACTGTAATTAA
Organism: Deinandra increscens subsp. villosa; assembly: GCA_039602395.1. Classification (NCBI taxonomy): domain Eukaryota; kingdom Viridiplantae; phylum Streptophyta; class Magnoliopsida; order Asterales; family Asteraceae; genus Deinandra; species Deinandra increscens. The sequence continues at coordinate 18,103 of JBCNJP010010183.1, read as the reverse complement.
TAAAAGGAAATGAGATATGCGTTCATTACTGGTTCTTGACATTACCATTGTGCCATGAAAACATATTAGTTTTACTAGTGGGTATCCGTGCGTTGTAGCGGGCGATAGTTTATAACACGTTATTTGTCTTATGTTCGCGCCTTTGGTGGCCATGATAATTTACATCGAGATATTCATTTATGTTTGCGCGATGTGATACAACAACAATTTATAATGCAGTACATGTGCGTTTGACGACATTGACAATTTACAAGACTTATAACATAAGGTGCAACTCACAAGATGTGGCAGCGACGATAATCAACAAATGCAATATTTTTTTTCTGTTAGAATCCCCCTAGAGAATGGCTTGTTCTTTCCGGTCGGAATAGGATGGTTAATTACTTCCCTTAGAACCGTACTTGAGAGTTACCTACCTCAACCGGCTCGGCTGTAAACTTTGTTTACATCACATTTGAATATGCCATATCTATAAATAAGACTCCTCATAGATCTATTCTATTAATAAAAACTAGATGTTTCGATCGGCGCTCCGCGCCCGAAGCGTTTGGATGGCAAACCGTTGGATAACTACGCGGGCGCTGTTGTTGGACGGCAAGTCGGTGCAGAAACGCATGCGCTACAGATTCTTATATTTATTTTGCACATGGAATTAGAAAAGGAAAGCACACCTGGCTGTTAAAAAAATACAAACAACACATTAGTTAACGCATGTGTGCTAAGATCTAGCAGCAAACATAAAATAAGTGATGAAAGAAATAATATGTAATGTAAAGGTAACATCGATCTTCATATCTACTAAGGAAGGCAACATGCACAATCGGAACATAACAATTGCCACACGCCATAGCCGATTAGAAAAACACAATAGATCATTCAAATACCTGGTCAAAAAATAGCACACACACATCGTTAGTCAAACACGACAGCAAATAGAAAAAAAACAACAAGAATACAGGTAATCACACACGCACACAACGACCAATCGAAAACAAAACCTAGCAACAAACGACGCACTTGAAATCGGCACGGAATCGAATCTTCATATTGAAATCATGTTAATAATCTATTTCAGTCTGACCTATCATGCTTTTGATCGACGCAGACTCGATACAAACGAAAATCATACAGGCCTTAGTAGGTATTTCAGAACATAAAACTATCTTTTTTTTTGTTCCAGATGTATCTTACCTTGGAACTTAGAAGACAAATCTCCTCTGAAACCTACAGTAATAAAGAACAGATTGCTTCAAGTTATTATAATCAAGAAGAGAGCAAAATATCATAAATTTTAAAAAGAAAACTGAAATTCACAGTGATTTTTTTTAAAGAAACTTTCAACTGACTACATGAAAGCAAAATAACAAATTGGTTCGCTATACGTTTTAGTATGGTTTTGTCATACCTTTCCGCCTTTATAAGGATGAAGGTTTTTATTTTTTCTTTTATTTGATGCAGAGATAGCCATCCAACTTGTAGCAATTTCTACGTTCACCTTTGGTCCGATTTCTCTTTCTTTATCGTCAATGAGAATAACGTGGGCTGTGTCTCCCTATTATAAAGCTAATATGGTATTATTAGTTTAATAGTAATCGTTGAAGATATTTGCGTTATGTGATATCCTATACCTTTCTGTCGATGAGCAGGTAAGAAAATATGTTTCCATCTTTGTATTGTCCCCATTTGTGTAGCAGCCTTATTTCAATTGGAAACAACAATGTACTCGGATGTTATTTATGACAACTACTCAGCAGAAGCAGGTTGCTTTCTCATTCGAATATGCGTAGTAACATCCATATGATAGTGATGTATAAAGAGAAAGAGAAGATATATGGAGCTAACCTAACTAATTATTAGCAATCCAAAGATCATCTAATAAGATAAAACCAAAACAGATTGCAATAACAAACACCTATTATCGTTTTAAAAATCATGCAATAAAGAACATGTAGTGTACCAATAATAACCAACAGAGCTTATCAATAACAGAAAACTTACAATGATTCAGAAGAGGACATCAGAATCAAGCAGCAACAGAAATTCCTAAAAAGAAACAAAGAATACAATAAGATAGTACACGTTCGATGAGATAACGTGTATGTTAGAAACTTTGAACGGATCAGCCATTTGTTTCCTGCATTAAAAGAAAGTCGAACATGAGACTTTTTAGTCATTCGTATGTTGGAAACTATTGAACAAAAACACTTAAAAGACGAAACTGTATTATAAAAACTTACAAACATCAACAATATATCAACCAAACGCCCCTGCATCCACAAAGACTGATGACAATCATAAGAACAGCAATAATACTACACAAAAATGCAACATGAACCATCACATAAAGCAGAAATCAATTCAACAAAATGCTAAACCAACAGCTACACAAAAAGCACATGCATACAAACAAACAGGTATGTCCAAGGGGAAACCAAAAAACGCAGAGGAAAATACAACCTGAACTGATCGTGGCCTTAGGGTTCACCAACAGCAAACTAACAACGGAATACATAAAAAAAGAAGAAGCAAGAAACAAACAAACCTGATAAAAACATGAGAATGAAAGTTCATCTTCTGTGATTTAACTGCCCTTAACTCAAATAACACATCTCCTAACCCTTTACCCGACCATAAAACATTTCATAAGTTCATGTACAAATTGTAAGGGTAAGTAATTTTTAAAAATAACCAATCTTAATAGCAAATAAACCATGACGGGTACATTAACATTAAAAAGTGCGTAACCAAAGTGGAAGAGTAAGTAAATTTTTAAAAACACTCATTCTCCAAGAAGACCTAAAGCTATACAGATACATGTACATGAGATTTGGAGCCGTAAAGCGTTTCATTAGTTTCCTACCAAAGTTTTTAAAGAGGATTGAATTTTACACAAAAAAATAAAGCATATAAACTTATAAACCTAGAAATCACTGAACTGGATGATGAAAATATAGTTTCTGTGATTTCAATGTCCCTAATTCAAGCCATAAATACCTTTTAAAGAAGATCGAAAGTTTGTAAAAAAATAGTTAACTTGCAAACCTATACATCTCTTTTAGTAACAACAGAACACATAAATGATCAATCCAAAGAAAAAATGTATTCCTTTGGGTTTACTCTCCTGGTTGAAAGCAAGAACCATAAAACAACAAAGCAATGAAAAAAAATTATGTTCTTCGGAACAAATAAAACCCTAATGAACAAAACACCATTACAATGTTATGATACACCAAGAAACTAAAAGACTACAAAGAAATAGAACTGAAGAAAGAGAATACGCCCACCTTAATATTTTGAGCAATCCCAAAACCTGCACTCCAAAAAATCATCCCCAATTAGCCGAAAGAAAAATATGTAATTCACAAAAACATGTAATAAAACATGTAATCGAAAATAGGTAAACACAAAGAACAACAGAGAAGACATGAATTCAAAAAACCAATAAACAATTTATTAAAAAAGAATCATCAATCCAAGAGGGTTGGATGTTCACAAACAGAATGCATAAGCAACCTTAAACTTAAGAGTTTCATAAACCACGTACCCAAACAATAGCAAAATACACGGAAAGCATTCAAAAGGGAAGCAGTTGTGAAGACAAATTCCAAATCAAACCGAACCACAATCAACATTCACAAAAGCACAACAAACAAAAATCGAACCGCATGACGAAGGTAACATACCAGAAGATAGAACAATACTTACCAGATGCAGAGAGAAAGGAAGACAAAGAACAAATGGAGATGAAATTCAATATAAATAAAGTGAAGGATCGTTTTAAAACCACACCATATCTCAAGGACGGTAGAACAGTACTTTGTAACTGATGTCATTCATACACAGTGTAGGAAGGACGGTAGGTGCGACCAAGGAACCACAAAACACTCATCTAAGCACATGTGTAAAGGCAAAGCATTGCCCCTTGTACAAACGAACATCATCACTTCCACGCACCAAAGACTTGTATAGGTCGAATTGAAAAGAATTGTTGCTATATCCTGCATAAACAGCAAACCAAAACGAATCCCTAGATCGAAGCAGAAAATTCATTAAAAGAGCAGGATGAAAATGAAACTCCAGACCTAGCCCTAATTTAACTCAGCATACTTACCCTGTATAACATAAATTCAAAGAACATTTCCGATTAATAGATGATTAAGAAATGAACATTGAGCCGATTGATTACATGATATTTACCTAGATCGATGTAGATGAAGAACAGAGGCAAGGATCGGAGTTTTTGAGCACCGATCACTTGAAATCCACAACTGTGAACCGTTTAAGAATCACAATACCTAAATATTGAAAGCAAAACCTAAATATTACAATCGTAAGTGTTTAAGAAGAGATAATTTAGGAACAGTGAGCAATACCTTAGACGAAACCACATACGATGAATAACCTTGATTCCTAACCCTAATGGCGATTTGGAGCCACAGATCTTGCGAGATATACTTATGTAGTGAATACAACCAACAGAAAAAGGAAACATGGATGAAGATCGGGAAGAACATCACAATGAATATGATAAAGGCATAGCAGAGGAACAATGGTTGTGGGTGAGTGATTAGGATGGAGGAAACAACTGGTAGGTATGGATTGTTGATTACTTGAATGAGAGCAGGTAGAAGGCAAGTAGGGAAGGTGTGTCCCATACGCATACAAAGCTTCGCATCCATGCATGAAGAGTTGTACCATCAGCTTTAACAATATAATAAACAGTTCTATTTCAAAAGCCCGCATAAACGACTTGTAACCAAGGCTTCACAAATATAATATCATATTATATTAAATCTTGATGCATAAAACACTTGTACACTCTGCATTACTAATATAATATAGCATTCTATTTGATTTTCTAGTTGTATTTTGTTTAGGGTTTTTAATAAGTTAATAAAATGAGTTTCAAACTTAAATCTTAAGTTATCAATCCCTCTCGTGATATGTTATATAGTATGTCATTGGTGTAAGTGTGTAACATGTCATCAGCAAAATGTTTACCTATACTTAATATTTACATATCTACCCACCTGATAAAAGCATTAAAACTAATAAAAATTTGACTCTAAAAATTTAAAATCGACTAAATGGACGCAAATGTACAATTTTAAGATCATGTGTGTACTCATTCTCATTAACACCCATAAAAAAAAGGGAGCATCTTTCTAGGAGCAGAGATACTCATACCTAGGGGTGTGCAGAAATAATCGAAATCCGAATAAACCGACAAACTGAACCGTATCCATATCTGAAAAAACCAAACTGAATTGTGAATTTGGTTTACGGTTCGGTTTTCAACCGTAACCGAATTGTGAATTCGGTTTACGGTTCGGTTATGATTTTGAGTTTTGTTTTTATTTGGTTTATTTGGTTTATTCGATTTATTCGGTTATCCGTTTAAAACCAAATAAGTTATATATCTATACTACTATATAATACATATTGGTATAAGGGGTAGTTTGGTCATTAAATTCCTTAATTTTAAGACGCGTACAAGAGTTTATGCAGTGTGTACAAGTGTTTTAAGCATTAAAATTATAGGACAATTGATACACAAATAATGACGTTCAAAAAGGTGAGGTTAATTTAGGAATTAACCTAACTGCCCTCTTTCTGCAATTACTCCCTCCTTTGCACGCTTCCATCGAAGAAAATCACCAGGGCGCCGCCTTCGTGAACTACAATTTCCTCCTCGATCCAATCTTTTACACGCATCTCTCCTCTTAGATTGGGGAAACCCTTCATTGCTCATCCATCTCCGTTGTTCAGCCGTGAGATCGTAATGATAGTTTATTGGAAGGCCACGATTGTTATGAAGATTCAAATTGAAGCCGCCCAAAACCGATCTATAAAATCACAACACCTTCTTCATTTAGTTTCATCATCTCCTGCGTTTAGGTCGGTGAAGAATCACAATCAGGAAAATTGATTTGTGAATAAGGGTATGATTTGTGAAGTTATCGTGTTTTTATTTGCTGGTAGTCATAAGTAAACCATAATCAGCCTCCATTTCCATTGTTCGTCTCATCCCTTCCTCTTCTACACAACGATTTAGGTATCATACCCACCATCAAGATCTCCGATCGAAAGCAACATCATCAATCAACCAGTTACAGGTACGTATTTTCTTCTTAATCGATCATTTGAATCAGCGATTAATATTCGGTTTCAATTTCATCGATTGCTATATGTTTTAGAACCCTCGGTAACCTTTCAATTTCATTAGTTATCCCAGCAGGAAGGATAAAAATTCTCATAATAAATTATGCTTAGTTACCGTCTCATTAAGGATTGAAGGGGTCAAAGTTTTGGTGTTTTTAGTGCATATCTTCAGATCCAGTTGCTTATTTTAAAATCTTGATTTGATCAAGAGTTCATAGCATATATGTGATAAATTCTTCATGGTCTATACTAAAGGTACAATCTTTATATCATGATGTGGATGTTGTTTTTATTTAACATGTAATGAGCTGAGTAATAATTGTAAAACTATTCTTAACTGATGGCTGCTATATGATATTCTCAAGAGTATGAACTTATTTCATGGATATCTTTCATCTAATGCATTTTTTACATAAAATTGTCATTTTCATATATACCGGCACTTTGTACATCGAGTAGCTTAGTTTTTTCTTTGCTTTGTATGTTACCATTTTGGCCGCTGTGCAGCGTTTTAAGGAACAACAGGTAGGGGAGTTCATGTTACACTTTTATTTTGTTTTTTGTTAAATTTTTTGTTTAATGAGGAAACACAGGGTAAAGCAATATTGGTTTCTGGTTTTTGTTTATTTTTTCTGTTCAGCATGAATGCTCCAGTTATGGTTGAGTTGGAGGGGGAAACTGATCTCCTTGAGGTAAAGATTTTTATGCCCATGGATGATGATGATGATGATGATGATGATGGTGGTGAGAAAGTTCTGAATTGTATAAAAATAAGCTCAGTTATATACTTATCAGTTTGATAATGTACTGTTATAAAAATAAGCTCCAGACATATAGAAAATTCTGAAATGTATCTTTCTTATTCTGCACTCATAGAACTTCAGTATTTTATATAGAATTCTTAACTGTATCTCTAAGCTAATGACTTGGGCTTCCAAATCCTTAATACAACTCATAGATAATGACAGGAAAAATAAATTTCAGTTTGAAAAGTGAGATATTTTTGCTTTGTTGGCACAATCTGTACAAGACTTGGTCTTCCATTTCAATTACACGATCTTTATTAAAAGTGAATGTAGTAAATATTTACTTCTATTGACAGCAAGGATGGTGTGATAGTGTTGGATCTGTTGAAGAAATCAAAGCAAAGTTGGTGAAGAGACAGGTACTAACTAACGTGAAAGAGCCATGGAATATGCTATTGCTCACCAGGTAATATATAAATATTAGGTTTTTTCATGAAATCTGAAAGATCTATACATGCTCTAATTTTCACCAATCTTTTTTATAGTGAAGAACAACATGCTCTTGATTGACAAAATCAGAAAATGAATTAGATAATATGTTTTGTTGCACCAACTATACAATGAAATGTTATTTTTTAACCATTTCACGTGTTGATTCTTTTTAATTTTTTTGGGTATTAATGTAAACTGAATGACTTCATCTAGCAGTGAAGTGTTATGAAACTATCATTGATCGCCAAACATCAAGCTCTTTAACAACACGTGAAAGATATAAGAATGTTAAATAGATTCAATCATGGTTCTTCTGGTAGAAACATTAAGGGGGCAAGAGGTCGGATTAGATAAGGAGTCAAAGCTGTCAGGGTCGGGTTGGGCCAACCTTCAAGCACTTTTCTTTAGTTGAGGTTCATAAATAATTATGTGTTACATGTTGTTACCAAATCGCTTTTATACATGTCAGTTGTGTTTCTATCTTTTAGTATTTATTTATAAAAATATACAAACTTTGACCTAGCTTTATATTTATGACAATTATCCTTTTTTAACACGAGCACTCAATTTGTATGTCTAATATGAAGTTAGAATGTTAACTTTATATATTATTCATTGTTTGGTTACACTTACAGATATATAATTGGATTGAATAACATGTGTGTCTTATCTTAAAAGGTGGATTTGATCATAGGGTCTTACAAGTTGATTTGTAAAACTACCAAATGTACGTCACAATACAGGTTTGTAGCTATTGTTATTCAACAAATATTGCTTTTGATGAAGAAATTTAAAAATTTTGAATGAGATGTGGTTAAAAATCTATTTTTCTTTGACAAAACAATTCTTTTTTGACTTTTTGTTAACACAAGTTTCTTTGTTAATTCTAGCCCCACAGCGTGGATTTGTTCATTTAGATTTGGCATTATGCGTCTTCATTGACTAACTTTGTTTATTTTTTGTAAATTCAGACATATAGTGAAATGTTATCGACCAAAGCTTCACGTGAATAGAATGTGTACATGGCCAATCTCTATGCCAAAGCAGGTATATCTGTTTGCCCGAATGATGGATATTGTAAAAGAGAGCCAAGTGAGACAAAAATCAAGTTGATGTCATAACTAATGCCACAGTTTATATTTTTTGTTAATTTGTTGTTTTCTTTGAGGTGCAATTGACCATGTTTGAAGATATGGGTTTCAAGGTTGACCATTCCTGTTGTTCTATTGCAGATTTCTCTTTACATTTATCAAGATCAGGCATATTCACATCTGTTTTCAACTGATGCTTCAAATTTTCTTGATTTGTTTTATCATCTTGATAAAAACGAAACTAGGGACAAACAAAGATATTGATTTTAACTCCAATTCTTTGGTAAAGGTACCTAGACCCCAGTTCTTCGTCCAAGATTTGCCGATCAAAGACTGGCTAATCTTCTAGACCTCAAAGTTGTCCTTCATTTGAGTGTTTGGAACGCAATCAACCTAGCGGGTCGATAGTCTCTAATTGATAAGGTACGGTTGGTCTGTTTCTTGATCAGCGTGTGATAAAGCTAGAAAACACGCTACATGGTGTTTCTAATTTCAAATTAATCCATGTTTTTTCTTTTGGTTGCATAGATAGCTGATTTTTTTTCATTCTTTCTAGATTTGAAGAGTTGTGAGTTGGTATCTTCCCGTTGGCTATCTTTCTTGGTAAAATTTTGAACGTCTTTTATGATTAGTCATAGTTCAACGTTCTAATGTCTTATATGATTTTTAAGAATTATTTCTTTGAATGAGTTTTTGTATTTCAATCCATGTGGGTAAAATGCTAAAATGGAAACATACAAGAGAAGTATTTAGCATGTGTTCCTGATCAAATAATTATCTGTATAAATTTTGGGAATTTCTATTAGTAATGCATGATGGATTCACAAGGATTCTCTCAAGTACATGGAACATGGTTTCCTATGGTTAGTTGGAGTTGAATACATCTTTTTGTAATAGTATGTATATTAAGATAACAAAATTTGTTTAGTAATGGAACTTTAAAAGTTATAAAAATTACTCTTTGAACTTTTGTACCTGATCCACTGTTATAAAAGGTGTTTGTGAGTCAAATGATTAGTTGGTAACTTGGTTCTTTTATGGTAACAGTCATATTGTCAGATTGCAACAGTCATATTTATGGTAGCTTGCAGGATTTCCTAATATTCCCAGATTTGTTTATCCAGGTTGCAACATAGATAAATCAAGCTCCATCTTAGCAGCAGACCAAGTGGTGCAATTACCTGCACCCACTACCCCAGTTAGAAGCTCCTCCAATTGAACCGAGAGCATGCAGCAACAAGATCTGATGCACCTGAACCACCAGAAGGAACTTCCACAAAGCAAACTCTTCTTCTAAGAACCAAAGGATAGTGATAGCAACAAGTAGGCTAAAGCTCAAGAACCAAAGGATAGTGCTTTTAATCTCTGTATAGTTCAGTTTAGCCATAAATTCAAGTACGTTATTTTACCAATTTAGTTCTCATTAACAGGATACTAAGGCATGCACCTACTGCTGTAAAAAATGTATATGCAACCACTATTGCAAAGAAAGTAGAGAGTTCGGAAAGTGATTCTGATGAAGACGTATGTTGACATACAATGTTTGATAATTTTTTTTTCTTTTTTGGCATATTTAATTGATTGTTAGTGTGAAGTTGTATATGTTTAGATTAAAGTTGCCCAACAAATGTTACATTACCAAACTCAAATTCATTCATCTTTATTCTTTGTCGTTTGATAGTGCCAACAATACAAATTGTGATTTGAAACAAACTCTCAGGTTGTTCAAAACCTAGAGTTCATTAATGAAATCAATGAAATATGAGAGAAGGTATCCATCTTATTTTTATGCTTTTAATGACATGCTAGCGTTTATGAGTTTCTAACTTGGGCGCTTGGCATGGAAAAAAGTTCACACCGTATCTCTTATAATCTATCAGTTCATGTGAGCATGTATATTGATCTGGAACATGACTACGTCGGTTAAATTTGAAACACATTTTAGGACACCGAAGGTGAACGCAGCCGCTCAAGACGTATTTTCAAACTTATCACACCGTATCTCCTATAGAATTCTACGTCAAGTATGTCGCGAATGAAGACAAATGGCTTCTTATGCCTTCTATCTTATAAGTCATTTGGTTTTAAGTTACTATGTTTGTGACAAATATATATTTCAATTCGGGTGTTTGTTGTTATTTGTTTGAGTTCTAAATAAACGAATACCTCGATGTAAATTGTCTTGCCGCCATAACAAGCGAACAAATAAACAAATACCGCGTTGTAGTTTCTTGTGTCGCTGCAATGGGCGAATAGAAGACGAATAACACGCCATACACTGTCGCCGCCGCAACGCGCGGGCACACGGCTAGTATATATATATATATATATGTATATTTATTTACATTTATTTATAAACCATTTAAGCTAAGGCCACTTATGACTTATCCACAATCCAACTAAATACCCATCCATGGTTTTTTTAGGGTAAAACAAGTTTGTAGTAATAAGTAGTCATCGACTCATTGTTTTCTCCTCTTCCACTCTACCAAAAACAAGAGCCTACCTTAGTTGTAGGTATTTTGGTTGGAAGTATTTTGATTGTATATCGGATTATGGTTTTAAACTCTAGAGATATGTTAAAGATGTTTGTTCTTTGTTTATTTTTTTGTTAGAAAAATAAATACGCAATATATGTTATTTGGTGAATACGGTTTAAACGGTTTGAATACGATTTATTCGGTTCTCAACCGAAACCGAATCGTATTGAATATGGTTTATTCGATTTGGTTTGTAAGTTTTCCAATACGGTTTGGTTTGGTTATGTTTATCATAAAAAAAACTTCAAACCGAATAAACCGAATCGAATAAACCGTACACCAGACCATTGAACACCCCTACTCATACCAACATAATAAACTAAGTATACAAGATCCGGATTTCCTCTAATGTGGGTATAAGTGTTTGTTCACATCAAACAAATAATAAAAAATTAATATACACTTGATGAATTGTTAGTAGACAGTAAAAGCATAGAAATAAACTTAGCTTTGTAGCCTTAAAAAACAGTTATATGGTATTCTTGTTTAACGTTCCACTGATTGCTCTTCAACAGATGCAAATTTAAATTGTAAAATAAAAACAGATTTAGATTCAAATTGGTCAAAAAGAGAAAAAAAAAACTCACCGGTTGAAGCATTTAATACCCAGAAAAAAATAATTTTTTGAAAACCAACAAATGAGAGTTGTGAATTAGTACTTTTAACTTGGCTACTTACCGCCAGTTTATGTCATTGAATGTGCTGTCGAAACAACCATACGATCACAATAATAAAAAAGAATTTTAAAATTTCCCAAAACCTACCATCTAAACATCCTGCAATACATAAATCAGTTCAAATCAGTACTCCAAGAACAATTAAGCAATACATTAATTTCGACTCGCTTTCGTTTCATTTTCTTAGGCTAAGTGTAGTGGATGGAGCCCCTTGTGGGCGTTATGCGCCATGTGGCGTCCACGTCAGCATGAGGGGCTCCATGGCAAAAGTGGTGTAGTGGGGCTCCATGTATAACCCCCTACCAATCATTACCTAATTATTTATTTAATCATTTTTTATATAATTTAGTATTAAACTTTTGACGAATTTGCGACCAAAAAGTCACAAGGTCTTGACTATTACCTACGTTTACACAAAAAATATAAAGTTATTAAAAATTATTTCTAAAAAAAAAAATAAAAGTATTATTATAAAATATAAATAAAACATATTTATAAAAAAATTAAAGAAGTAATATTTACCGTGAATAGGATCCTCCGACGTGTCAATCCACGCTCGAGCTAGTGCGATTTCCTCGGCCTCGGTCCAATGTTGAACAACTTTTCGTTGTCTCGGTTCCCCGGCGTCTTTTTTCTTGTGCGATCGCCGTTTTCTCGGTCCAACCGGCGCCGCCTCCTCTTGCGTCTCCGGAACCGCCTCGGGTTCTTCCGGGGAAACCGGAATGGGTTCTTGTGAAGACGGGCGGGAAGATGGGGTAGGAGAAGGAGATGGAGATGGAAAATTTTGAAACGGTGGATAACCTTGGCCCGTTTGAAATGGTGCGTAGTTTTGTTGCGAGTACGAGTTGAAGCTGAAGTTTTGGTAAGGGAAAGATGGGAAGGATTGTGGCGGGGGCGGCATGTTCGCAACATACGCGAACAAACCATCATCACGCGGTTGTTGCTCGGGATCGTTTGCTCGTCGCGGGGCTTGGAAGCGTGGGTTTGACGAAGGTCCACCACGGGGAAACATTTTGATTGTAGGTAGAGAGAATTTTATAAAAAGTGAGAGATGGGTGGAGGAGTGTGTATAAAAATTGGATGGAGAGGTTTAATTTATAGTGTTTAAATTAGGTTAAAAAAAAAAAGGAATTGACCGTTCAACAACGGTCGAATTTTTTAATCCCCTCACCAACACCGGCGCCATTAACATGGCGCCTATCACGAATTCGGCTAAGATGGCGCCCCGGGGGGTGGGTGCGGGCGCTATAGGGGCGCTATAGGGCTCCATGGCGCCCCCATGGAGCCCTATTACGGGCAGCCTTAGAAAACCTAATAGCAAAGGCATTCATATCAAATGCATTATGACTGAAGAAACACAAGAACAGTATGCCAAAGTTTTTGACGAATTTGAGCAACACGTGTCACTAAAGTTTAGCTTTAAATCTTCTGTTTCGGGAATTCTTTAGTATGCCATCTAGATTCAACAGATCCAATATTCAACTCTACATAATCCCAAATTGTTTCCATACTGAAATCCTTTAGGCTTCAGCTAATCTCTTCAAACGTGTTATTTAAAAAAGAAAATGCATGATATTAATTAGGTATGACAATAAAAATTCAAATTTTAGGCTGATATCATAACTTGTTTAAATAATCCAAATAAATATACTTCAACACCAATATCTGTTATAATCTTTTGAGGTAATTACCAATTTTATGTTGGAAATTCAGTAACGATTAGAACAATCGTTAATAACGATTCAACAAATCGTTTAATTACAATACAGAAACAATAATGAACAAATACAAGGAGATAGAGTAGTAAACGAAAAAACCACAGATATATGATCACGAACAGCAACAATCTATGTTCCTGCAAAACCAGAAAAACACAGACAAAGGAAAAACGAGAGGAACCGGGCTTGTGTTTGACACAACTGTTCACTAACGTGGCTTAAAAACGAGCTGGTAGATATTTCTGCAGAACCAAGACCCTCGCGTATCGCGCAGGGTTTCTAGGTATGGCTCGCGATACGCGAGCTAGTGATTTCCTGCCAGAATTGATTTTTAACACTTTTGGCCCTTATACTTTGGTTTAATGCAACTTTTACCCCCTGAACTTTTATCCCTTTATCATTTTATGCACTGTAGGATCGATATTAGTTATGAATGAACTAAAACTAAACCTTTTACTTGCAAATATAACCCTGCGGAATTAAAGTTATATTTCACTTTACTTAAGCGATATTAAGTTCTTGTATAATGTAAATGCTTGATTTGCAGAATAGTAAAACAGCGATATATCGAATATTCGGCACTATTTGCATTAACTCAAAGCTACACTATTACAAGTGATGAACATGTTTGTAAACTAAGAGATTACATGCTATATAGCCCAATAAGGTGTGTTTAGTAGGGCAATGAGGGTCGGTTGGAACCAATAAGTCTTAGTAAGGTGTGTCTTATATAACCAATAAGTTGTGTTTAGGACCAATGATGGCCTAATAATGTGTGTTTAAAGGCAATGAGGGCCCGTTGGGACCAATGAGTCCCAATAAAGTGTGTATATAACCAATAAGTTGTGTTTACGACCAATTATCGCCCAATAAGGTGTGTTTAGTTGGGACCAGTGAGTCCCACTAATGTGTGCATATAACCAATACGTTGTGTTTTGGACCAATGATGGCACAATAAAGCATAAAAACATCTCTTTCCATGTCTTCGGATACAACCCATAAGGGTTTGCCCGTTCTTTGTACATAAACCCTTGTCAGGGTTTCACGTAGTTTCAGCAGTTCTCCCACTTCCAGGATGAATTCTCCCGTTGCTACTTCAGAAAAAGAACCAGCAGGTTGATGGATCATTACCCTGATGATATAAGATAAGAAAAGGTTTCTCTATTTTTCATTATGAGGGGAAGATATACGAAAGATAAAAGAATAACAATAAAAAAAGATAGAATGGAACAACCGTACGGGCATTATGCATTGCATACGGCTCTACAATAAAATTGACCCTTACCTTCCATCAAATAAAGAAAAAATAGGATCGATCAGACCCCGATCGGTAAATGATCAACTTACCACCCTTCCTTTCGGAGGAATTCAAAAATACTATGATGGCTCCGTTGCTTTATATATTGATTATATTTTTTTGTCTGCGATTTGTCTGTCATTCAGCAATCCCAAAGTTGCTTTTTTATTTGATCAAATAAACTAAGGAAAAAAGAATTTTTTTTTGCTCTATAAAGATTGTTAAGAGACCTCTGGTGTGAAAAAAGTTTGTGACGCTGAACTGGACTTCCAATAATCAAATAGGAAATACCTTTTTATCATATTACTCTCTCGATACATAATCTAATGTTTTGAAAACAAAATTTCTTATTTATATCGAATTCAAAGTGCCATGCTATTATTACTTAATATTCATATTTCATATGGCGAAGGCATAGTCTTCTTTTTTCTCTCAAATAAAAGCCTCATTGGCGCCAAGCGTGAGGGAATGCTAGACGTTTGGTAATTTCTCCTCCGACCAGGATAAAAGATCCCATTGAAGCGGCTGATCCCATGCATATTGTATGTACATCTGGTTGCACAAATTGCATAGTATCATAAAGAGCCACTCCCGGTATTACCCATCCGCCAGGAGAGTTTATAAACAAATAAAGATCTTTGGTATCATCCTCGATACTGAGATATATCATAAGACCAATAAGTTGATTTGAGATCTCGCTATCAACCTCTTGACCTAAAAAAAGTAATCTTTCTCGATAAAGTCGGTTGATTAGGGTCAAATTGTATCCCTTCGGAACCGTACAGGCGCCTTTTGACGCATACGGTTCAAAAAAAAAGAATCAATGTGTAGATTCCAATACTTTTTCTTTTTTCATAGCAAGTTCCTTCTAACTTATAAA